>JXCR01015550.1:59624-93234 GCA_002079205.1 Phalaenopsis hybrid cultivar
TATCTGTACTTGGGAATTGAGCAATGAACATTTGCTTGAACTCGTTAAAGGAGATAATCACCCTTTTGGGTAAATGGTTGAACCAGCGTAAGGTTCATTATTTCAATGCCATGATGAATAGCCAGCACCTCAATGCATCATTTACCTTGAGCAGGCAGATGGTTAATTCAAAATATGACAAATGGCTCGCATGGTCAAATTTTCCCTATAAGATTACAGGAAAGAAATCTTGAACTTTCTTAATGCTTCGGTCTCTGAGATATCCCAAGGGACCTTCTGTGGTCTTGTATCTTCTACTTCTTTACTGCTCTTCTCCTTCATAATAATAGAGAGAAAACCTTCACTTTCTTTTGGGCTTTTCTTTGGTTCTCTCATTGTGTTGGAAAATTTTCTCCTTCTCCTTCTTGGCTCTTCCAAAGAATCTGTTTCAGACACTTTTTTATCAAGAAGATCCACATCGTAATTGTATTTTTTTGCTTTTTCAAAAATCAGGCCAAGGGCTCTCTTCACTCTTCCTCTCAGCCAGCCTTGAATTTGTGGTTCATCCCTTACATGTGTCGGCCTCAATGTCTTTAGCTTTGGTGCTTCTGACTATGGAATTCCTCATTGTGGTACTTCCAACGATGATACTCTTTTTTGTGGCACTTCGGGCATTCTTGGAGGATCTGATGTACCATGATGCCCCTCATGCTTAGAGCTCATTCACCAGTTACTGACCTTGAAGATTAGTGTGAATTCTTGCTCAAGAGCAGATTTGAGATGCTTCTTGTAAATTATACATCCTTTTTCTCACTAGATCCCTCATCTCCTCTATTTCTAGGCGCACATATTCTATGGTAAGCTCCCTCTAGCATCTTTGATGGGAAAGCTTCAATGTAGAAAAGATATACACTTGGTCGAATTTGGACGATATGATAATTGTCGTTATATTGTTCATTAGGCTTGGCCTCAAAATTTGATAAGTGCATTAAATGCTAATTGGACTAGTAGTTCTAATCAGATTCAAGCCTTTGGTGCTCACTTCGTTTGTAAGTTTGATTCAGCCTCTTTAGCTGATCGACCTGATTTTGCCATTTCGGTTGGTGGACCAGGTTACTGCGAGTAATATAGAAAAANGGGAAAAATAGTCTCAATATTTTTTACACTGTAAGTTTTCTTTAAAACTGTCCTAAAGGAGAGCACTTAAAAAGAGTCATTGCAACATTTTAAGACCGTCCAAGTTATGCAAGCTGGAGCCAAAAATTTGCCAACCAGACAAACACCATGACACAAAAGTAAATGTGAAACACCGCGCTATCTGAATTACGAAGCCCAGTATCTTAGCGGGGAAAAAAAGCTGATAACATACATACAAAAGTATTGAACTGCAAGCAAAGATTGGAGATAATACCACTTAATATCTCGACCAAAATGAAAGATGATTTGTGTTTTTTATATCAGGTACAAGAAATAAACGTTTATAGTATTGACATAAAACTGGAAGAAAGGTGAAGAGAGATTGATGAAAATCCTTGTTAGAGGCCTTAAAAAAGTATATCAGATTCTCGCATCCCGGTAACCCGGAGATGGACGATATCCCAAGAATGCCTCAGACTTCTAGAGAGAGAGAGAGAGAGAGAGAGAAGTCACCTTCTTCTTAGTTCTTAAATATTGAATAGAGTGCTTTTAGCTTTGCCAGTAAGCTCCCTCTAGCATCTTTGACAGGAAAGCTTTAATGTAGAAAAATCTATACCTGGTGCACAATTTGATTTTGACGATGTGATGACTGTCCTTGTCTTATTTAATGGGCTTGGCCTCAAAAATTGATAAGCATGTTAAATGCTGATCAGACTAGTACTTTTGGCCGGATTCAAGCCTTCAGTACTCACATCATTTTGTAAGTTTGATTGAGCCTCTTCGGCTAATCAACCCGATTTTGTCATTTTAGTTGATGAGCCCGAATAATCGAGTAATATAGAAATATAATTTTGAACATCAGCATTTGTGTGTGTGTGCGTGTGTGTGTTTGTGTATGTGAGCGTGCATTCTCTCTCTATATGTAAGGAGAGAGAGAGAGATTCTCCGTTCTTTAAAATACTTAAAAGGGGTTGTTGTAACAGCAAAATTGCTATGCAGTACAGTTGAAGATTGAAAAAGCAGGCATTAGGAGATTGGTTGGAGATAAAATAAATAGTTTTAATATGTCTGAGTTATAGCTGCAAGAAAAGGAATGAAGGGAAAAATAGCCACAATATTTTTTACATTGTAAATTTTCTTCAACATTGTTCTAAAGGAGAGTACATAGATAGAAAGAGTCATTGCATCATTTTTTAAGTCCGTCTAAGTTATGAAAGTTAGAGCAAAAAAATTGCAAACAAGACAGATCCTACGACACAAAAGCAAATGCGAGACACCGCTATGTGAATTATGAAGCCCCATATCTCATAAGAAAAAAAAAAACTGATAACATACGTACAAAAGTATAGAACTGCAAGCAAAGACCGGAGATAACGCCACACAATAACTCCACCAAAATGCCTAAATTGTAATCAAAAGCAAAAAAAGACAAACCAATTTCTATGAGATCATCAAAACAACAAAGTATAAAGAAAAATATTGAATCCAATTTGTTTATCCTTCCGATGCTTCCCCCTTCCTCCTAATTCTCTGCCATCAGGCCACAGCAGGCATATCCTTGAGCCAACGATCCAGAGGCTTGCCAATTGCGTACACAATGAAGCCAATAGCCCTAAGCTTCTCCACATCCACCACATTGCGTCCGTCGAACAAAAAAGCCGGCTTATGCATTCCCTCGTAAATCCTCTGAAAATCCAACTTTTTGAACTCATCCCACTCCGTCAAGATACACACTCCATGGGCTCCCTTCGTAGCTTCATACGCATCCCACGCCACAACCACATCTCTGAAAGAAGTCGGGCTCATTGGCTGAAGGTGAATCGGATGGTCCCAATCGAACTTGTTCATCACAAGATCGCGCCGAATCTGATCCTCCGTCACCTGGGGATCATAGATACTGATCGCCGCCTTATCGCCCAGCAAACCTTTGCAGACATCGATCGCCGGAGTCTCCCTCGTATCGCCGGTGTCTTTCTTGAATGCGAAACCTAGCACTGCAATTTTCTTTCCAGAAACAGTGTTGAACATGGAGGAGACTACCCGGTTCACAAATCTGCTCTTCTGGTAGTCATTGATCTTAATCACCTGCTTCCAGTAGTCGGCAACCTCAGAAAGACCGTTGCACTCGCAGATGTAGACAAGATTTAGAATATCTTTTTGGAAGCATGAGCCGCCAAAACCAACACTAGCGTTCAGAAACTTGGGTCCGATCCTCGAGTCCTTCCCTACCGCAAAACCTACTTCCGTGATGTCAGCACCAGTGGTCTCACAGAGAGCAGACATGGCATTAACCGAAGAGATCCTCTGAGCTAAGAAAGCATTGGCTGCGAGCTTCGTCAATTCGGCAGACCATAGATTTGTGGTGAGTATCCGATCCTCGGAAACCCACTGTGCGTACACATTCTTCAGCGCCTCCACAGCCTTACGACCCTCGGGTGTTTCCCGACCGCCGATGAGAACACGGTCGGGATTAAACAGGTCCTGAATTGCTGTACCTTCAGCGAGAAACTCTGGGTTTGATAGGATCTGATAGTTGATTCCCTTGCTGTTGTGTGTCAGGATTTTCTCAATAGCCTCGGCCGTCTTCACAGGGACAGTAGATTTCTCAACCACGATCTTATCGGACTTGGAGACATCGGCGATCATGCGGGCTGCGCTCTCCCAGTAGGTGAGATCAGCAGCCTTGCCTGCACCTAAGCCGCGCGTCTTCGTCGGTGTGTTTACGGAGACGAAGATGATGTCTGCCTCATAGACATGTTTCTCTACGTCGGTGCTGAAGAAGAGGTTTCTCCCCCTGCACTGTTTTACCACATCTTCAAGCCCTGGTTCATATATAGGAAGCTGATCACTGTTCCAGGCATTGATGCGAGAGACGGAGATATCGACTACGACGACCTCAATGGCTGGGCACTTGAGAGCAATGACAGCCATAGTTGGACCCCCCACATAGCCAGCACCGATGCAGCAGATCTTCACCATTTTTTTCTCCTTGTGAATGTTTGAACTGATAAAGAAACAAAACTTTCAGGGACATTTCATATTGGTTCAAATTCAAACAGGTAACAACTAACAAGTGAATTTGCTCCAGTGCAGAAGGTGATGTGATAGCAAATAGCTAAGAAAAAGAAAACAATGGAGATTTCTCGAAGGACATTTTCTTCAGAATTGAATTCAAACACGAAGGAAGCATCAAATGGTTCTGAAAAGCTTGAAGTAATCACACGACATACAGATCGAAATAATGCGTTCAACTGAACGAGAACAACAATAGATCAAGAAATGAAAAAAAAAAAAAAGCTTCCAAAGAACATTAGGTAAACCTTCGTCGAGTTAAAATAAAACTGATATAAGAAAGAAGATGGAAGCTGCAGAAACTCTTCAAGGTAGAAAAGGAGGTAAAATTCGGCAGCATAAAATGAAAGTAAACAAAAAGAGCAAATCATTAAGAAATCATCATACCAGTGCTAGTAATTTATAAAAGTAGCCACGCACCAGATCCTCAACACAACTAGCAAATTATAAATGGATCTAAGAAATTGGAACAAAAGCATAGGGATCTAAATTCAGACCAACATAAATATAAGCCAAAATCCTAAACCGAAAAGGTCATTGATGGCAATAAGAAGGCAACATTGTAACCAATACACATGTATATCCAGATCTGGGGCAAGAAAGGTGGTAATACGATCACATTTCGGAAGACCCTCTTATGTTTGCATAATGGAATCGACGAAAAACTAGACAGCCAAAAATAAACCCAACCTAAAGCAATCTGTTTCGAAAATTACCTCCTCAAAGCGATCTTGCAACCCTTAAACAAGGGATGAGAGAAATAAATCGAGAAAATATGACTTCGCAGGATTTTTCAGAGGAGAGCGGGAGACGAAAAGGAAATGTTATGTTACGCAGAGAATGAGATGGATTCCATCTCCTTAAATAGCATAAACTAATTTTGAATCTACCCTTCGGCCCACAAGAAATAAACAAAGCCCAAAAAGTCAATTGGACAGCTAAACTATACTAAGCCGCACGTTTTCAAGCGTTATTGCGAGATACCAAACGTTGGAGACGTTACAAGAAATTGTCACTTTCGCTTCAACCAATACCAAATAATCTTTCGTGAAAAGGAAAGAATGTTCAGTGGGCCGCCACAAAGACGGTCATCAGAAGCAATGCTTGGAATGTGAATGCACAAATCTTGATGAAACTGTTGCCAATGAATATGATGGTTTAAATGTGGCCTATTGGTACACCACCAAAAATTCACTTCATCAATCACAAATATCAATGCATAATTGATTGGTCTTGTACTTTTTTTAAATCAAATTTATGATAACGAGAATTACGATTCAAGTAAATTTATAATCAAATTCAACATAACCACATTATTTGATAACATCAAAAGTAATCCAATTTGAGCCCAAATAACACTTTAAAGCACCTCCCAATCACTATCATTCTTGTATGACGGCCATTTGAGCACTACTACGATCAAATAACCATGATGTGACAACTATAGTCAGAAGACTGCTCCAAACTCACATTTCTTATATCACCACCACCCGTCCACTATCACGCAAAAATCACTACCCATCCACAAAAATCTAACATACATCCTAACAAATGCCACTGAAACTCTGCCTCCCATATTGATGGCTAATAACAAATACCTGATCATCAACGACTGATAATAATCTTCAAACCTCTGCTACTAGTCCATCATCGCCAGATCATGATTGTCCAACCGTCGCAATATCGCATGACATTTGTGGCTCAACCAATGATGTTGGTCTACGATTGCTTAACCACCATTGATCGATTGCCATGGCCAAACTATCATCAACCATCTACGATCATAAAAGTTTAGGTCTTACATATGTAAATACATAAGTACTAGGTGGTATGTATATAAATGCCCCTTTTAATTTTAATATTAAGTGATTAAGGTATTGAACTTTTAAATTTAAGCATTATTTACTTGTCATTTTGTTTTTAAATTTGAAGATATTTTATTTATTGTCTGAATTTAACTTTTTAAGATTTTACGTCATATTTAGAATGATCTGTGTCCTGATATGCCTTATGCACTACAACTCTATGGAGACCTTTGCACTATGATACACCAATTGCTATTGACAAATATGGTTATGATCTTCCAATCGTTGTAAATGGATGTCGAACCTTTATTTCTCACCTACAAACACCTTCGTCAACAATTTCCTGATTACAATCATCAATCACTATCTTTTTTTTTTTTTTTTTACATTCTTGACCACAACCATTTGCGATTGTTTATAAGATCGATGTACATCGTCACACACGCCATCTCCAAAAATATTGATGCATATCATTCACTATATGATTGTTTATAAAGTTGATCCAAGCCGCCAACAACCAATATTGATATATATCAACTTCATTGCACAGCATTGCCTATATGGTCGATGTACTATGTCCACACATACATTTTCTAAAAAGCTTGTTGAGAGCCATAAAATTTGTGGTGTTGTAGTAAAATCCAAAGCACACAAAAATAATGAGAAAATAACAAGAGAAGACACTGTGACATTTTAGACAAAAAATCTAAAAAAAGAAGAAATCATGGAGCCTAACTCAGACAAAAAGATCTACTACAAGTATGCAAATATAACGACAAACACGTATCGTTCAACTTGAAAATAGTTATAATGTTACACACATTACAATATTTGTCCATACATATTATACCTAAATATTTGATCTATTATGAATACTCCCAGCAAGAGTTATCGTCGGGTCTATACACTTTTTTGGATCTTTATATAAAACTAAAATGACAAAATGATATCGTGAATTTTCTCGTATGCAACTCTTTTTGTTGAATTTGATCTTCTCATGAGAAGCACACTCAAGAAATAGAGTGTAGGAGAGTGTGTGGGAGAGAGAAACTAAAAGAGACTAGATCAATCTTAATAATCTATTAGCCTTGGAAATAAGGACCTCATAGAGTATTTTGGTCAATAAATAGATAAATAGATGAACTAATAAATAAAAATATAAATATGTCTTTGCCTTGACTGTCACATCCTTTAGTCGTCTAAGATTGAGAGCATTCGGTTCGTTCGTTTTAGGGTCTTCGGTCGGCTAGGCTATGGACTTTCGGTCGGCCAAGCCTTTCAATCGGCCAGTCCATGGGCCTTCAGTCAGCCAGGCCATGGGCCTTCGGTCGGCCAGAGGGAGGGTCTTTGATCGGTCAAGCTCTGGACCATCGATCAGTTAAACTGCCAGCCAGACTATGGAGCTTTGGTCGGTCTACTCCCATGGTATGACTAGTAGTCGTTGCTCTATGGATACCTTTGTGCTATGGTACACTGATCGTATATAACAAATATGATTATGATTTCCCAATCACCGTAATCCTTCAATTGACGTCTAACCTCTATTTCTCACCTACAAACGACCTCATCAACAATCTCCCCATTACAGACATCAATCACTATCTTCTTATTGTGTCATTCTGACCACAAACAACTAACATTGCCAATAAGATTGATGTACATTGTCAACGCATGCTATCACTTATAAAGTTAATGAATGTCATTAACTATATCATCCTTCATAAAGTCAATCCAAACCATCAACAACCAATATTGATATCCACCAACTCCATCACACAATCTTGCCTGAATTATCGATGCGCCCTGTGCACACATACATTTCCTATAAAGCCTATTGGGTGCCAAAAGGCAATACATTAATAATTTACCATCGCAATGTTGTACGAAAATCTAGCACACACAGATAATCAAACAATAAAAGTAACAAGAAAAAACACCGTGACTTTTTTTGCGTGGAAACTTTTAAAAGGTAAAAAATCATTGGGTCAAACTCAGTCAAAATGTTTACTATAAATTTACAAATATAAAGATAGATCATTATTCTTAACCTGGAAATGAGTTAAAATATTATACCAAGTATAATATTTGTCTGTATATAGTATACAAAAATATTTGCTATATTCTGAACACAACGCTTGAGGATATTTACCTCCAAAAATTAAAATCGGGTCTTTAATACGCATTTTTTGACTTTTCATATTAAACTAAAATGTCAAATTAGTAGTGTGAATTTTCTTGTGTGCAACACAAACAAACTTTTTGCTTGTAAATCAAATGATTATCTGATAGCAAGNGCAAGAAAAAACACCGTGACTTTTTTTGCGTGGAAACTTTTAAAAGGTAAAAAATCACGTGGTCAAATTCAGTCAAAATGATTTACTATAAATTTACAAATATAAAGATAGATCATTATTCTTCACCTGGANCTTGGTCAAATTCAGTCAAAATGATTTACTATAAATTTACAAATATAAAGATAGATCATTATTCTTCACCTGGAAATGAGTTAAAATATTATACCAAGTATAATATTTGTCTGTATATAGTATACAAAAATATTTGTTATATTCTGAATACAACGCTTGANTGGACGGTGGTTAACGATCGAGGGTGACAAGGGTGGTGCTCGACTTTAGCTCCTTCTCAAGGCTTTAGGTTCTCTCCCAAGTCTCCATCCCCCTCTCGGCTCTATTTATAGTGTTCTGGGTGCAATGAATGTAGGAATATAAACCACTCTTATCGAAGGGTCTGAAGGGCTTCTTCGATCAAACAGTGTTTAATAGACATTTGGGTTCCTTAATGATGTTAGAGTTGAGCAATCTTGGACTCGCTAGATTCATCTTGTCGAGATGCTCGATTCAGTTATAGGCTTTCAAGATTTGGCATTCATTTCACCATCTAAATATGTTCAATAAACTTCCAATAGTGGTTTAATGGCTTGATCTGAGCTTGATTTGATTTGGATTCGACTAATTTTGGTGATATTGGGTTCTTCTTGTTGAGTTGGTTAGTTTGACTGTAAGTTTGTTGAAATTGATGTTTTGGATTATATTTTACCAAGGTTTGATTATTTCATGCTCAAAAAAGCCACAGTGAGATCTATGTCATGCCTCGAGATTCATGTTGGATGATGGACATTTGCTGGAGATTTCATTACATATATATACATACATATAAAGGAAATGTGATTGCATGAACCTCGAGAAAATTCAACGAATCGTGCAAATAAAATATCAAAAGATCAAGCCATTTAACATGACTTCGGTCGATCTAATCATGGACCGACCAAATGAGTTGAACCGAAGAACAACACACACCTAGATTGACAATAACTTAATCGAAACAAGAGCACTCACAAGATCAATGATCACTTAAAGAAACCCTCACCTAACCTTCTATGAGGTTCCCTCAACTAAAGAAAGGTTTTCTATCAGATTAAGACGATGCACCCTCTGTCTGATGGAATAACTCTCTATAAGGACAATGGGTCTTCATGAGGGACTCCCTCAAAGAAGCTGACTTAAGGTTTTTCAGTCAGTTGAATGACTTTTCACCAATTAAGTGAAGATCATATGAAAATTGGAGAAATTTTGAATATGATACAATGCTAGTGGCTATTACAAATACAAGACAATGCCAACAACAGTTATAAGAGTCAACAGATGTCAGAGCCGGTTGCAAATATTTTTTGTTGTGACTCATGAATTCATTGTAATGTTTACTTTAAGTGATGGACAATCATGTAATTTACTAGATATCCTCTCATTTACCTACACACATTCCTCTCATCCGAAAAACACACTTTTCCTTAGGCATGACCTGAATGACATTTTGGGATTCAACATCTTAAATGGTCTTAAAAGATATGATGAGAGTGGAGTCATGCCCTTAACAAGAATGTGTCACAGAGAAGGAATGCACCTTGGAAAAACTTGTGCTCGTTAAAGAATTCATACAACAACAAATTCTAGAGCTCTAAGACAGAATGTTGGGTCAGCTTGAGGAACTATCCCACGTGGTGCTTAAGGGGAGGGTGCAACCCCTCCCATAACTTAATCTTCTAGCATCCGAGCCCTAAGATCACCATACGACTGAAGGAGTTGAACGTGTGGAAAAATTCCAGTACCAAGATAGTGTCAGATCCATGTGAATGAAACTGGTGCAAATAAAAGTATACCACTAATTTTATAATGTGTTTTCCTTACAATTTTTTGATGCAGAACCCCCTGAAAAGTTCAAGGTTTCATCTTTGGAGCCATACTGAGGTTAGAGCAATCTGACTAATCATATTGTGTCCTTTGAGTCAATTATATCATTTCTCAAATTTTTTAACATATTAAAATACTAAGTATTTTAGACCACGCTTAGGGATTCAACTTTCAGGTGTTCTAATGAACTCCCTGTTAGGATTATCACTTCATTTAGTGAGTTCAAAAAGCTATTTGCGACATAGTTCGTTAGTGCCCAAAAGCCTTGTAAAGATTCAAAATTCTTGTGGCATTTCAAATAGAGACCGACCGAGAGTCTACAAGCATACGTTATAAATTTTTAGAAGGTGATACTCAAATAACAAAATATGGAGTTGGCAATTGCAAAGACCTCCTTATTACAAGGGCTAAAGAGCCCATAATTTAAGTATTTTCTAGATTTATGAAAACCTAAATCTTTGGACGAACACCTAGAGTTGGTCAACGACCACATTGCAGCGGTGGAGTACATGAACTCATCTTTCTCAAAATTTGAGAAGTTTGACTTTCAAAAAGGCATATTAGGCTCGTGGGACGATGGACAGAGTATGAAGAATGGCCCTCACATTATGAATGAAAAGGGCTAGTTGTCCCAAAGAGATAGGGAGGCCAACTGTAATCTATGAAGACACAGTCAATCAAATGATCACTTAATTGGTGATTGGGGTACAATATGCCCTACTTAGCTAAGGATTTTGATGATAGAAGTGGCGGAAGAAAATTAGCACAAGGAATACTTCCAAAAAGATCCACTAATGAAGATCAAAACTTTTCTCCGAAACACTAACAAGTTCTGCAAGTATCATAAAGACCATGGTCATGATGTGGATGAGTGCATGCATCTTTGGAGCTTGGTTGAAGAGTTGATTTGGGCATGAAATTTGTCTCAAATGAAGTGCATTCACAATGAATAATTTCATATAACTGATAAAGAGCATTAATTCTTTTAGGAGTAAATTCTACACTTTTCCCACAAATGAATACCTGATCATTAGAGGCTTAATGGAGGTTCGCATAAAATTCTCGTACAAACAAAATAAAGGCAACTGTAGTAAAATAACAGATGTTTTCCCAATGTCTGTTGACCTTAGTTTTGATTGAGGTCTAGTTTTGTTCTCTTTAGTAGTCTAGGGTCTAGCCATAGAAATTTCCTGTTGACTATTTCTAGAGGACTAGAAAGGAACCCTCACCATTAGAAATTCTAAATTCTTTTTTTGCTCAACTTGAAGTTTCATATACTAGTTCTAACCTCTAGCACTTAGTAGGTGGGGCCACTATAGAGGAGCTCAAGGAGAGTTCCCATAAGACTTCTTGGCCTTAGAGTCAACCCTCTAGTAGTGTGGTCTTGGTTTCTCTCACTAACACACTTGCACATTACACTTCCACTCACTACCTTAAGCCTAAGCCTACCTAGCTTTGACCACTTAACCCTTTGAGAGAAAAATGTAGACGGTTGCCTAGACCCACCAGCCCTAGGCTAGGGTTTAGCTAAGACCTATACATGGAGGACCCAAAGTAGAGGAGTTCATTGGTCCATGACTCAAATAGGGTGGTTGACACCTCAATTTCACCAAAATATCTAACTTAGCCTTTTGTCCCCATCTACCCAATTTACCAAAACACCCCCAAATCCTAAATTTGACCAAAATTCTAAAAAATTACCAAAATTACCCAAATTTGTCCAAAAATCAAGTCAAACCATTTCAAACCACCCAAATTGCCCAAAAATTTCCAAAATTACCAAAATTCCTCCTCAAATTGCTAAAATTACCAAAATACCCTTAGTGGCCAAAAATTTTTTAAAACACTCAAAATCATTTCAAATATCCCCAAAACCAATTTGGACCTTCAATCGAACTCAATTTGACCCATTTTGACCAAAATCCCCAAATTGCCTTTGAAGCCCTAATTACCCCAAATCACCCAAAATGTCCACCAATTTGATCCCAATTTTCTCCAATCTCAATTCTAAAATCAAATTAATTGGGTGTCAATCTCAATCTCCAAACTCAATTCAAACCAAATCCAAGTCCAATTGATCAACTTGGAACCCAATTTTAGCCCAAGTCAAAAAAGGCTCAATTTGTCCTAAAATCAAAATCTCACCCAATTGAACCCCAAATCAATCCAATTGCCTCAATTTTGCATCATAAACTCTTCCAAAAACCTCCTCAAACCAAATTGAACCTTCAATTGGCCTTGGTTAAGCCCCAATTTTATTCAAAACCAACTTGGACCAAAACCCCCAATTTATCCATGTCTCCAAATGTCACCAAATTGATTGCCCAAATCCCAAAATTGACACCTAATTAATGTTGAGAACTCTTCATAACATCTCTCTAGACCATTTTGAAATCTCAATTTGGACTTGGCCCTACTCTAGCCTAACCTAAACCCAAGTCCAACCCAACATTCACAAATTGATCAAATGCTCAAAATCTTTCAAATTCACCTATCAAATCAATTCAAAATCACTCTAAATCTTTTTTAAACTCTTTAGGACAATAATTTACATAAAGTGTCTCCATAAATTGATTCCAATGTCATGGCTAGCCCAACCCAAACCCAACTTCAATCAAATTTGACCCAAATTGACCCTATACACCAAAATTGACCAAGCCATACCAAATTGATCAAGCCAAACCTTCTACAGCCAACTTCTGCACTCTAGNGGAGTTATTAGTACTCCTTCAAATATGATAAATTGATCTACAGTGAGTCATGAAACTCAATTGAAGCGTGGATTGCTTCACTGGAAGAGAATAAATCTAAGTATGAGCTTGCACCATTGAGGAAAGTAAGAAATGTTTAATTTAATATCATATCAAAAGCTCATTTAATATGTATGATGATCTTGCAACATTCAATGCGTTTGTAAGAGTGAGACTCCTTACCATAATAATCTATGTTCAAAGGCATTAAACTAATTGGAATGATGCTTTTAATAAATTATTTCAGTTAGAGCAAATGATTCTTAAAAATTATCAAGGGTGAGAAAAAGATTCTTTTCCCATAAGAGAACTTTTCCTTAGATCATACATCATAAATTTTCATATATGATAAGGAAAGGATGCAGTTAGCCAAGGATGATCTAAATACCTGATGATAATTTGAGGATTATGAGATTGTTTAGGCACGTGTGGTGGAATTTGTAAGTGTCAAGAAAGTCAGTATCGTGTTATCATTGAAAGAAAATTTTATCGTGGCAGTAAGGTGCAATATATGAATGTTCTCAATTTGAGCTGCCCCAACTAACATCCCATCCTAAGGGGCGTGAATCCCTTCCCTTTGTGATGGTATTGGCTACCAATACCTATATAAAAATAAAATAACTTATTTAGAAACAAAATCTATATTATGCATGCAGCCTTTTAAAAATGGACTTGATGCAACATTGTCAACATTATTATCCTTATTGTAAGAGTGAGACTCCTTACCATAATAATCTATGTTCAAAGGCATTAAACTAATTGGAATGATGCCTTTAGTAAATTGTTTCAGTTAGAGCAAATGATTCTTAAAAATTATCAAGGGTGAGGAAAAGATTCTTTTCCCACAAGAGAACCTTTTCTTAGATCAAACATCATAAATTGTCATATGTGATAAGGAAAGGATGTAAATTGAGCCAAGGAAGATCTAAATACCTAATGATAATTGGAGGATTATGAGATTGTTTAGTGACACGTGGTGGAATTTGTAAGTGTCAAGAAAGTCAATATCGTGTTATCGTTGAAAGAAAATTTTATCATGGCAGTAAGGTACAATATATGAATGTTCTCAAGTTGAGCAACCTCAACTAACAACCCATCCTAAGGGGTGTGAATCCTTTCCCTTTGTGATGGTATTGGCTACCAATACCTATATAAAAAGAAAACAACTTATTTAGAAATAAAATCTATTATGGATGCAGCCTTTTAAAAATGGACTTGATCCAACATTGTCAGCGTTGTTATCTTAATTGGGAGAAAAAGGTGAAAATCTTTTAACATCGAGATTGATTTCCATAATGATGGATTTTATAGTCATTTTTGTTATTACTATGCCTATTGACCATCAAATAAGGGTTTATGAAGCTCTCAAAAGTTATATTATCTTCCACTGATGGTGCCAACTTTTATATGTAAGGAAATCTGTGTCTATAAAATAAAAGAATTTTATATCATTAAATTTCAAAAAGAACCCGTTGAAAAGTTGATAAATAAATAGCATAAATAAAACCAAAGAAATTTTATACAAAAAATATAATAAGTGAGAAGCCAACATGCTTAGTTTAATTGAAATAGTTTTATTGTTTGAGTATATATTATAATAAATGTAGTGTGCCTCCAAAGTAAGAAAAAGTGTGATTAAAATATTGAGTATTGATTGTTTAGCTTCCTATAAAGATAAAGGAAATGTTGGCAAAATCAACACAAATAAGATGCTAACACACAATTGTTGACAGATGATGGTGCTAAAGTATTAGTTCTAGCAACAAACATCAACTTATAATGGTTAAATGTCAACGATCATTTGATAGTGGTTAGATGGGATTCAAACAATGATAATTGAACTATAGTTGACTCGTGATGACGATTAAACGAAGTTAGCTAGACGGCTATCAAATCATCTTAGTTGAATGATGATGATCCTTAAGTGTGGTTGTTACTGTTAAATTCCAACAAAGATCCAAAGTTCAAGTCTGTTCATGTGGTGAATGGTAATTTATTTATAATTATTAAGAGTGAAATTTTGGTGAACCTTGCCAAAACAATTTGAATATATTATATTGATTCCTTTGATTGTAGTATAATCCTTCAATATTTAAGCACTTTAATATCTTGAAAAGTGAGTGATTTTGAACTTGTAGGATTCTTCTTCTTGAGATGCAAGATTTGAATGCAAGTATATATAGTAATTGTATATTGCTATACTCTTTGATTAACATTTTGAAAATTTCAACTATACTTTAGCCGTTGAATATACTCAATTAGAGTCCAGTTTTGGATCACCGTTGAAGTTATTATATTTGTATCTCGACAAGTTTAGCAAATTAACTATAAATTTGTTAAAATTAGAGCTCAAATAATTTGAAATTTGGCTATCAAAGTCATCTCATCTAAAATAAATTAATATTTGTGCATACTCAAGTAGATTATTATGGTGGCATTTCAAAATAAAATTTCCTTAAATATCGTTAAATATTTGTGCATACTCAAGTAGATTAATATGCTCTTTCCCTTAATAAATAAATATATATATATGTAATCCCATATATATATATATATATATATAGATGCTAAAATAAATAGGGAAAAATTAATTTGTGTGTGAAAATTAATTAATAATGAATAAAGACAACTTGAGCTGATATGACTTAAATAAATGCAAATGATCAAGTAATTTGAATATGATATCTTCATGAAAATATGTATAATACAAATTCAATGTTATAAAAATACTCCAAAAAACTTTAAAAATATGGTAATCATATTTTAAAATTTATTTTTCATCTTTGAAAGCTTTTGTTTTGTCTTTTTTTAATTCTTAAAAAGTCTACAACCGCCCAAGTCCAAGCTGATTTGACTTTTCTTAATCTAACTAAACAAGCTGAATTTAATTAAATGGTGAGTCATTGGGCTCAAGGTGCTAATACCAAAATACCATGGTGAAGGTTATTTTATACTTTATTGACTTGTAGGCTTTGAACCATATTTTTTTGCTTTATCAAAATTGAGCTTATAATTTGATAAGCTCAATTTATTATTTAATGGATTTTAATAATAGGTTAGTGAGACAAAGGGAAGATGTCATCATTTCCTTTTTTTAAATATATTTCTTTTGTTTGTATATTTGATTAGTATCTCATGCAAAATTTTCTTGCCTACATTATGGCTTCTGAGTAATTTGTGATTCTTCATTGTGGACTAGGTTGTAGAAAGAGCAAATAATTTGTTTCATTAACAAAGACTAGAAAAGCCCAAAAAGGGAACTCTAAAAGAAATATTGCTTTTAATAGCTTAGAATAAGAAAATGTTATATTTGACAATTCTCAATAAAAAATCTCTAGGATTTCTCTTTAAAAATTATCTTTATAATTTTTTTATGAATTAACGAGAGTTTATATGAGTTATTAGCATTCCTTCAAATATGATAAATTGATCTACAATGAGTCATGAAAACTCAATTTAAGTGTGGATTGTTTTGTTGGAAGAGAATAAATCTAAGTATGAGCTTGCACCATTGAGGAAAGTAAGAAATGTTTAATTTAATATCATATCAATGGCTCATTTAATATGTATGATGATCTTGCAACATTCAATGGGTTTGTAAGAGTGAGACTCCTTACCATAATAATCTATGTTCAAAGGCATTAAACTAATTGGAATGATGCTTTTAATAAATTGTTTCAGTTAGAGCAAATGATTCTTAAAAATTATCAAGGGTGAGAAAAAGATTCTTTTCCCATAAGAGAACTTTTTCTTAGATCATACATCATAAATTTTCATATATGATAAGGAAAGGATGCAGTTAGCCAAAGATGATCTAAATACCTGATGATAATTTGAGGATAATGAGATTGTTTAGGCACGTGTGGTGGAATTTGTAAGTGTCAAGAAAGTCAGTATTTCGAAATTATTTTGTTATTACTATGCCAATTGACCATACAAATATAATAAAATCAAAGGTGTTCCATCAAATTATTTTGTTATTTCGAAATTTTCAATTATACTTTAGTTGTTTAATATAAACTCAATTAGAGTTTAGTTTTGGAACACCTTTGATTTTATTATATTTGTATCTTGAAAAGTTTAGCAATTTAGCTATAAATTTGTTAAAATTAGAGATCAAATAATTTGAAATTCGGCTATCAAAGTCATCTCATCTAAAATAAATTAATATTCGTGCATGCTCAAGTAGATTATTATGGTGGCATTTCAAAATAAAATTTGCTTAACAAATTTAACAACACTTTTTCTCTAGAATACAAGTTTTTCTCAAGCATCATCTTTTCCAAAGGCCAAGGTGTCAACTTATATCATTCCATATTTACTGCCTGAAAATGAAAATTGCAGCTAAAGTTCAGAGAAAAGAATGGACTCACCTGGGCCCCTTTCTTCCAATAAAATTTACCCTATTTCTTCCCATAAGAAACAAGGCATTGCTTTTACTTCAAATTGAGGCCACCCACTTCACAAAAAGTTNGCCCTTTCTTCCAATAAAATTTGCCCTATTTCTTCCCATAAGAAACAAGGCATTGCTTTTACTTCAAATTGAGGCCACCCACTTCACAAAAAGTTCCATGCCCTTCCACAAAGGAGACCCACCACAGCAAACCTCCCACTAACTCTCAAACTCTCCATCACCTAGAAACAATTTAAAATCCTGACAATCCCTCATTCTCAATACAATAAGCAAATATATCTACAAGAACAATCATGCTGACGATAATTTATCTTATTTTTCTTCTGTTTTTCAAATTCCACTCCCTGGCGTCCTGTAACTTCATAATATCAAACAATTGCCCGTATACAATCTGGCCTGGGACGCTGGCTGGCGCCGGAACATCGCAATTATTGTCGACGGGATTTAGGCTCGATCCAAGTCATTCGGCAAGGTTGGCAGCACCATTAGGGTGGTCAGGCAGGATATGGGGGAGAACAGGGTGCGAGTTTGATGGCAATGGGGTCGGTTTTTGTGCAACAGGAGACTGCGGTGGCAAGTTGCAGTGCGCCGGGGCTGGTGCTGCACCTCCGACTACCCTGTTTGAGATCACCCTTGGGACAGGACAGCAAATGGATTTCTATGATGTTAGTCTTGTTGATGGATATAATTTGCCACTTTTTGCAGCGCCGAGGGTGCGATATGGAACATGCAACTTTACCAGTTGTACGACCGACCTCAATTCTGGTATTATATGCATTCATCCAACATAAAATTTTATGTATGAAATTTGCATGCATATAATTTTTTTATATGACTTGCTGTATATAACGACATTTAATAAGATTGTACAATATGATTGTATAAGAAATATAATTGCATGATAGGGGGATTTATATACATATCACCTTATATTAATTAGTTTTTACATCTAGCATCCAAAAATTTAAAGTTACATACATACCACCTAATTCATTTTTGTTCATCGTAAATACTACTTCGTTGAAACTTACTGCGCGGATCGAATGTCTTTGTGCGGTGTAAGAGTGAATAATGAGAGCACAGGCAAATGTGTGAACCTGTGGTATTCGGGTGATGTTGCACTTCAATACCACCGCAATACCACAAATACTACCATAATATCAGACCCGTACTACTAATCCACACTTAATTCGCACCTATCTCAGTTGCACATAATCATTTTTCACGCATCGATTTGTCACTGTGGTCTACAAAAAGAGCATTCGAGCTATCACATCTGCACATAATATTTTTTCACGCCTCAATCTGTCACTGCGATCGACAAAAGGAGCAATGGGGCGAACGGATTAAGATGGGGTTTCAGAGGCCTTCGTGAGCTGCGTTCCTATCGCTATGATCAAGTGGAGGTGCAGCGTGGCTAAAGGTAAGTATGTATCTCAGAAAAAAAATATTATGTTTGGAGGCCACACGTAAGTTGTGTCCAAACTGGATGCAGTTTGCGTCTGAACTCCGGACGTAAAATTTTTTCGAATAAGGCAGTGATGGATATTGTTGTGAGATATGCACTTCCTAGCATATAAATGAAACACAAAAAACACAAGCAAACACAAATCGTTTACGTGGTTCGATCCAACTGGATCTACGTCCACGGGAGAGAATCAATCAAATATTTCACTAAGGAAAAAGAAATGGAGAATACATAGCTTATACATAGAGGTGAGCCCTCATCTTCCTTCTATGGCCTCTCTCTCAAGCGACACCTTGATACAAGACCTCATGATGCTCTCCTCATCTCTAGCTCTCTAGCTATTCTCTCCTCCGTTGTGGTAGCTTAAGATCTCTTCCCTTGCTCTCCTAAGTTTCACACCCTCTCTATTTATAGAAGCAAGAGAGTGGTAGGTGAGCGGTACCACATTACAAAAGTGTCCTTTTACCTTAGTTCAATAATTGGTGGTCAAAATAACAATTCTCCACCTTGAACCTCAATTGAGAAGCTTCAAAGTGAAGATTCCCTCCACCTGGCCCCTGAGGGGCCCTCAGCCCTTGCTTGAGTTTGCTAAGTCCAAACAGTACATGGACTTAGCGATCATGATTCTTTCGATAAGAGAGTACAACCCCTTTTTCCTGACTCCTTGTATGACAACACGAGGGCCTTTGGTTACTCTGATGCAGTTATCTCTGCCTTGAACGAGCATTCGCTTGACTCCAGCGTACCTAAAGAAATCAGATTTCTTTTGATGGTATGTACCTGACATTTTTTAGTACTCGTTCAACTCCATCAAACATCCTTATCCTGATTGATTCACTTCTNGCATCCATTAAGATCTTTCGGGACTCAATAATTCATGGTTTGGAGTCTGTTAGCTACATTTCATCTACTCTTGCAATTTATTTAAATTTCTACAAAATTATATACATGTTGCAAAAACTAATCTTAAAGTGGGAATGCCGTGAAGATGACATGTACACTTTTATACTGTTATTTAATTCTTTTCATCTTATTTTCTACAAATATTATAAACTACTTTGGTGAGTACCTTACTTCACTTGAACATTCAAAATAACTTTTCAAAAAAGATTAATCAACATTTTCAAAAATAAAAAAAAATTGTTTCAAAGGTAACCATAAATCCTTTGAACTTTCACTAAACTTAAAATGTCATTTTGAATTTACGGGAGTCCCTCGGAGGAGGTAGCCCACAGTTGCAAACAAGATCTCTCTGATTTAAATGGATTTCACAACTCATTTAAGCTAAGTAAATTCAAAAGAAATTAGCGATACCGGAATGAGGGAACCGTAGGATCCTAACCGGTGTCTCTCTAATCAACTTTAATATTCCCCTTAATATTTAAATAACCAAAACCTTAAGAAACACTTAATTTGACATCAAGACTTGACACATTAGAAAATTTAAACTCGCCATGACAAGGAGCCTGGAGCTAGCATTGTGGGCAGCACGACCATCTTCAATAGCAAAACATGTCTACACTAGTTAAATCATTCCTTAGAATTAAATAACTGAGCCATAAGATTTTAAGGTTGTTTGTTTAATGTGACATAAATCCTTAAATTATCTTTAGACCTTTGTATAGCTCTGCTATACAATATAAGCCCTAACTTGTTTAAGGATTCCGAGGTTGTCATTCGTCACGACCTAAACCCTCACATCTTCCAGGTCAATTGTGTGATCGTTTCACATGGATCATTTCACAACAAAATAGGCAAGATGAAACACTTAAAAATTTCTCCACTAAATTAAAACCAAATCATATGGTCGATTGGGAAGTCACCGATGTTCTCCTCAGGATCTGTGATATCCCCTAGTTCTTCGTCCTTTGGATTCAAAAAATAAATGTTCCAAGTTTGAGCCATTCCCATTTCCAACCACTTTGTCTAATCTCGTTGAAATGTCCTATCCTTTAAACTTCTTGAAGATAATATCCTCTGATTCTTATCGAGAGTTTTCTTAGGAGACTTCGGTAATCTAAGATGTAAATAAATATAAGGTCTTGCCCTTATAGGAAACTTTTCCGAACCTAGCTTAATGGAAATCCTATTTAAACTTTTATGTTAAGTAGGGGAACTTGTCAGGTTATAATAAAATGTTTTAACAAAACAAATCGATTTCATAAATTTCTTAGTTTATTTGATTGAGCTTCACCATCAAGCCATATGTCTATCTTTCGAGATGGATACATAGCTTAAGGTGTTGCGCTCTCTCTTTTAAACTATGAAAGATATGAGAGCAGTTTGATTTCATATTTTTCTAAAATTAAATATATATGTAAAATAAAATGTCCTTCAGAAGCGGGCGACGAATTCTGATTCCGGCGACCAACAACTTCCACACCACCCCCCTTAAAAATTATGTAGATAGCTTCTAGCGACTCCGCTGGGGATTAGCTTTTCTCTCCATTATAATCAGAGAGTATTATCTTCATAAATCGATAATGTGTCCATGTCCCTCATGGATCAAATTACCCTTCTTCTATTGGCATGCTTCATCCATTTGTTTTTTGGGTAAGTACGGTCAACTCTTTTGTACTTCAGGACCGTCTATTCAATCATCCTTGAACAGAGACATTTAGGAGTTCATTAGGACTTTTATCTTTTATGTGGGGTTGGACCNAGGCCTTGTCCAGTATGTCGATCTTCTCATTCTCGGTCATATCGGTCGGCAATGTCGCCGACCCTTGCAAGGCTTCTGCAACACTCTATTGAACCAATAGAGCTCTCATCTTTACTCTCCATAGGCCGAAATCATTATTCCCGTTGAATTTCTCGATGTCGAATTTGGTGGAACCCATTATTGTGGCTTGATCCCCACTAATGTCTGAAATCTGCTCCGCTGAGCGCCTACTAAATTCCGAGAGCTGTCGCGGCATGCTTCGTGTGCTTCTGTCACGGCGTGTCTAGCTGTCGTAGAAATCCTCCTCTTTCGTGAGATCTGCCCCTTCGTGGACCGAACGACCCGCCTTCCTCTACTTCTTTGCGGACAGTTCCTCTTCCGTCTCGCCGAACCGCACAACCTGCGGTGCTAATCCAGTCAATCAAAGTTTCCACTGCTCACCAAATCTGTCGCGATTTGGCTGCCTGCGACGCGATCCGTTTGCTCCTATGTTCGTGAATGTTGAACTCCTCGTCTATGTCACTGGCCGCGAACACCTCAAGCCAAGAAGTATGGATTTTCCCACAAACGGTGTCAATTTTTGTGAGATATGTACTTCCTGGCATAGAAATGAAACGCAAAGAACACAAGCAAACACAGATCGTTTACGTGGTTCGATTCAACTGGATCTACGTCCACGGGAGGGAATCAATCAAATATTTCACTAAGGCAAAAGAAATGGAGAATACATAGCTTATACATAGAGATGAACCATCATCTTCCTTCTATAGTCTCCCTCTCAAGCGACACCTTAATACAAGGTCTCAAGATGCTCTCCTCCTCTCTAGCTCTCTAGCTATCCTCTCCTCCTTTGTGGTAGCTTAAGATCTCTTCCTTTGCTCTCATAAGCCCACACCTTCTCTATTTATAAAAGCAAGAGAGTGGTAGGTGGGAGGTAGGTGAGCGGTAGGTGAGATGTGGTAGGTGAATGATACCACATTACAAAATTGTCCTTTTTCTTTAATTCAATAAATAGGGGTCAAAATAACAGATATGACTAACCGGAAGAAATTGGACGGTATGTATGCAAATCCCCCTCTCTAATAAAATTTAAATAGCAGGATTTATTATTTGAGTGCTAGCAAATAATTTCTGAGAAAAAAAATGCCTTCATAACGTAGAAGAGCGTACTAGCATGACTTCTATGATATTCTCAGATTGTCCGAAGGAGCTTCAGGTGGTCGACGTTGATGAGAACGGAGAAGGTGGAGTGGTAGCCTGCAGGAGTGCATGTGATGCATTTGGACTCGATCAATATTGTTGTAGCGGAAAATTTGCTAGTCCAAGCACTTGCAAGCCATCAAATTACTCCAGCATCTTCAAGAACGCATGCCCCAATGCCTACAGCTACGCTTTTGATGACAGAACGAGTACCTTCACCTGCAAGGCACAAGAGTATATCATTTTATTCTGTCCCAACTATAACAGGTGAATTCTATGAAACACAACAAAGGCATTTTATGTAGAGTTGTCATCATAAAATCCCAGCGTTGCATCTCTATGGACATTATTCCTTAGCCTCAGGTCTTAGTTCTTATTCATTTCTTTTGTAAGCTCATTTACATTTCATGTGGTAGGATTTATGCTGGTCATCCTCATAAAAGTTGATTATGTCGTGCAGTTTCTTTCACACAAAGGTGAACAGAATTTTAATTGAACTGAAAACTTCTTATAACAGTCATCCCCTGTTTGGGATCACTATTTTTATTTTTTATTTATATTTTTACTTGATATAAAATATATTGGATATATTTTAATAAATTTTATTATTTTTAAAAACACTCAAAATAACTATGTTTTGAATGCTTTTAAAACAAGTTAATTTATAAAACAAATTTTCTTTTTAAATAAAAGTATAAACAAAAGCTAAAAATATAAGTGATCCTAAACAAATCCTAAGTATTTCAAATCCCTGAAATTTTAAGATGGCTTGAATTAGTTGAATGGACCAGTTGTAAAACTGGTGATCTTATATGTGGCACCTATTTAAAACAAATTTTTGGCAATATTTCTCCACTGGTTAGGTTGTATTGTCTCAAAAAAAAATACTAACCTATATTCTTCAAAAGCTCAGCCCTGTAAGAGTGTCTGATTTTTTTACCATGTTTTTTTTATGATGCCAAGCATCATGGCACATTCTCTGCCTTCTTAACATGTCATTTTTTAGGCTCAAACTTCTAATATGATTCAGTCAAATCACATTTTCTCAAAACATCACAATTTTCTACTTTCTAAATTTTTTTACAAATTACATAACTTTTTTATTCAGAGCAAAGATATATTTATTTTAGAGCAAAGCTATGTTGAAAGCAAAGAACATGGGCAATTTCAATATTTTTCCTTTGATTCAAATTATGAGAACTCACTCAGAACTTCCAATAAATGACAACTCCTTTTCTACAATTGGTAGAGGGAAAAGATCAGATGATTCCTCAACAGTCCAACCAATACATGGAGAACCATCAGAAGTTATCGATAACGGAGAAGAACCTCAAGAATATGACACTGGTGATGGAGAAGAACCTCCCGAAATAATCTCCTCGTCAAGCATTATTGATACCTCTTTATTCCTAATCTTATTCTTAGAAGCACTTTTCCAATGAAGATGAGTTCCAGCAACATGGAAAACTAGAGAGAAGATGTTGACTCTGAGAATTAAATATCAAGAGAAAGATGAGAAAGAGAAAGAGTAGCACTAAAGCGACTGATATTGATGGAAGGAAAGGTCATCAATACTAAATGAGACTCAGTTTAACAAAAGAAAAACTCATCAATATCAAACTTATTTTATGACACATTTAACCGTTTAAGGATACTATTGAAAGTTGTAAAAACATTGTATGTTGGTGGTAGAATATTTTTCTTTTGAAGATTACATGTTTTATTTAATTTTGTGTAATGGCTGCACTAGAATTTACATGTTGCAGAAACTAAGGTTTCCATGACAAATTTAACATTACAACTTTGCTCCTTTTTCTGAAAAAAACATAACTCGGTAAAGGAAAGAGGGAATAAAATATAATGATATCACTGAAAGATGCCATACAGCCTTGTGGTAAAATAAATTGGGCAATTGTTAAAATGCATCAAAGTGTTCATAAAAAGATTGAAGACTAGAAACCATAAAACTGCCAAATCCCTTTATTTAAATACAAGTTTAGGTGGGTCTGTTTAGGACAGCTGCAGCTTATTGAATAATTTGCTGATAAGCTGATTAAAAATAATCTGATGATAAATTAGGTGCGGTCGCTATTCCAAATATTTATTTTCTTGGAGAAGCCAGACAGTAGCCAGAAAGCTGTCACCGCACCTAGACATGTGCGGTGTGAAAAACGCTGTTTTCAGCGTTTCGAAAACGCATAAGCTGCCAAAACGCAGTTTACCCAAACAGCCAGGTGCGTTTTCAAAATATCACCGCACCAAATAAGCTACCCCAAACGGACACATAACGAAATGATTTCTTTTTGACCAAACAATTTTTTACCACCTCATTTTGCACAATGATTCGCCTCGACCCATAGATATTTCTTTTTTGCTTATTTTGGTTGCAAATACAGCGCTGGTTACATTAATGAGTAGTTCAACAGTGTGGTGCACAATAAGAATTGTTAGCATGAATAAATTTTACCAAATTCTAGTTTTTCATACTTTCTACTTTTGAGAAGTACTGAAATTTAACAAACATATATAAGATTCCATTATTAAACACTTCTCTCCAGTAACAGTTGAGTTGGTTAAGCTTCAATAGCCACGTAGTGTCTTTATTTTTTCTTCTTTAAACTTTAGAAGGACTGGTTTTCTCATCCTGCCTTTACTGGTTATCTTTTACCTTCAGTACTTTTAGATAAAATTGCATCAATAAATCAACAATTTTTTATAAGGCATTTAAAAGGCCAAACAAAAAGTGTAAAACATAAAAAAAAAATTCAAAGTAAGTTGATCTTTGAATTATTATAAATATGACGTGATTCTACACATTTTATATAACTAGACATGCTTAATCTTGTTTTGCCTGTATATTATGCTAGAACTATAATAAATTACATGGAGCTGAACAACCTAAGGGGGATACAAGTAGAGAAAAAAATCAATAAAAAAACTCAAGAATATCATAGGTAAAAGATATAAAAGTTAAACATTGCAACCCTCTATATTATCCTATTTCTAAGTAGTGCCCGAAGTATAACCTGTCACTTTGAGTAGTATCTGTCATATAGAGAAGTCATTGGATTTATTTAATCAAACAAGTTTTGTGATTGCATTGGACAAGTAAATCCATAAGCCTCATAGATTTTCTTCTCACTACTTCGTATGTGTGTTCACTTATTTTTGGCGGGTAGATGCCTTACCTTAAACTTGGATAATTGTGTACTCCTTAGATCAAGCTGTTGAGTGCATTTAAATTGAACCCAACATGGCAAGTTTATCTCGTGATTGACCAATGAGTCTCTTCATAGAACATGATTGGTGAGTTTGCCTCATCTTCCTCATTTTTATTAAGCCCGCCATTTGGATTAACAATTTGTTCTCTTATTCTCTTCAAACTTTTGAAGGCAAAAGTGAAAAGAATAAAACAATGCGATGCATATTTTTCTTGGGGAGTACAAGTCATAATTGTTTTCATTCCATTTGGTGGGTTCATTTAAGCATTTCTTTTGTTTTTTTTTTTTTGCCAGCATCAATGGATTTTCTAGTCTTCCAAGAAACTCGTTGCTAAATTTATTGACCTTCATTAGTGTATATAAAAACTAGATAATGAAACTTAAAGAGAATAGATTATAATATTATATTCATAAATATAACCTCTTACCATTTTATCCACTTTATTTTAGTTCAATATTCTATAAATTAACTCATATATTCACGAGAAAAATTTTCACAAGGTCTTTCATGTTCTTTTTCCTTATTCTCTACTTTTGTCATTCAAACNATTGACCTTCATTAGTGTATATAAAAACTAGATAATGAAACTTAAAGAGAATAGATTATAATATTATATTCATAAATATAACCTCTTACCATTTTATCCACTTTATTTTAGTTCAATATTCTATAAATTAACTCACATATTCACGAGAAAAATTTTCACAAGGTCTTTCATGTTCTTTTTCCTTATTCTCTACTTTTGTCATTCAAACTTTGCAACTAGATGAGTGCATGTCGGTGGCTTCAATGTTGTCAAAAAGTTTATTTGGATTAAAATTAGAAGAACTCAAATTTTGGATAGTGTTGAAAGAATGACGGGATAAAAGCTAGGCTTGGTCTTCCAAGTAAAGGATTAAAGATGGGCTTTTCATCTGATCAGGTTATTTGTGTCCCTTTTCATTATAATTAACGATTTTTTATATTTCCTCTCTTAATGGCCTCTTCTCTATAATGATCAAGGTAAGGATGAGTAGATAGAAAAATAGGTAAAAANTTCATTATAATTAACGATTTTTTATATGTCCTCTCTTAATGGCCTCTTCTCTATAATGATCAAGGTAAGGATGAGTAGATAGAAAAATAGGTAAAAAGTATAAATATTACAAACATGAAAGGGAAAGTGTATTCATAGTGTGGTCCTTATGAAATGGATTGGAGACAAAAGTCCAAAATAAGTTCAAACTAACTTGCTCCATACAATTCAAAAAAGAAAAACTATAAATAATATTCACCCATTACTAGATAATTATAATTTCATTCAACTATGGGTACAGGAGAAATCTCAATGGAACATATTCTTTTTAATTAATTATATTTTTGGTGATACCCAAGCAAAATTTTTATTAAAGAAGCTTTGTTTATGTTCAATCATCTATCGTAGGTTCATCAAAGAATATAAAAGCATCTCAGTTGGCGTTACATGTGCTTTAGGAATAAACTGGCTCATCAGGTAGATGGTGAATCTCCATATTCTAATAGGCAGAGCCCTACCAACTGGCAAGAGCCTACAAGATTATATCAAGCAAATATATCAAAGGAATGAAGAAATGGATTGGAGTGGGTTAAATGATATGTAAGTCATTTCTACATAGGTAGACATAACCTAGTAAGGATTTAATGGATTTATCATATTTGGTTATCAAAATTTGAGTTTATTTACCATGAAGGTAGTCGACCTAATGCAATTAGGAATTTATTGTTATCAATCTATATAATACGTCTGCCAAGGGAGTTATATTGATAGTAATACAAAATAAGTGACTACCCCAAAATTCTATTGACTTTAGATGGTGAAATATATGGAAGAATGGAGCTTATTCTCATCATAAAAATGATAAGATTTACATGGGAAGGATTAAAGAAGGTAACTCAATTATAAGAATTGAAAATATTAAATATGGAATTATGCTTCTATCTGAGTTGGGGTAGCAACTAAGGCTTTAAGTGTGTTTTTGGTTCTTTTTAAAAAACATGAAGTATCCAGCTTATCTATATTTATGCCGTCAATCGTCGTCATATCATTCCCATTTCCAAATAAATCTCCCTCTCATATCATAGAATAATCTGAAGAGGAGAGGAATCAAAGAAGAGAGGATATGTGATAGAAATAGATAAATAAATTTTAAAAAGAAATATGGATGGCTTATGCATAAGTAATTCTGGTGTTATAGGTTGAGAGTATATACGTTTAAACAAGATTATATCGAAATACCTTGAAACACAGTCTCCATTAAGAAAATCCTTACATAAGCCACCATAATCAAAGAACAAAAAAGAATATTTTTGTTCTAGGAGCAAGAGGAATTTCAAGGGAACATATCCTTTTGGCTAATTACATTTAGCAGAATATCCAAGAATACTCTCAAAAAAGGAGTCTTGCTTACATTATTATGACCGGTAAATAGGTCACCAAAAAGGATGGTTATTTCATAGGAACATCCCAATGCTTTTAAACGCTAAGCCATCAGGTAGAGAGTGAGTATCTCACATCCCAAATAGGTAGCAGCTCATCGATATATGAGGCCTACAAAATGAACAAGCCACTCATAGGTTCCACACTATGCTTCAAGGGCCTAACCGAGTCATGAGGGCACAAGGTGAATCACTGCATGTCAAATGGGTGGCAGCCTATCCAGAATTTGGGCCTACAAGAAGACAACGAAACACAAAAATTTGGCATGGCTCAAATGGGCTCAACAATGAAGAGGTAGAGTGATACTAATCTAGTAGAGATAGACAAACCAGAATACTATAGATCTGTCATCCCATGCTATTAGGACTCTAAGCCTACTTAGTTGTGAAGGTAGTCAACCTAACACAACCAGAAATCCCTTATTAGCAATCAGTGAATTACATTATCCAAGAAAATATCGGTAGCCCTAAGATCAAAAGAAGAAAACTTTAAGTCTTATGACCCATAAAAATAGAGCTTACAGAGGTGGAACTTATACCCACCAAATAAATGATGAAGATGCTACCAGAAGGAAGATAAAAGGAGGTTTAGCTATAGCGCTGAAAACACTCTCAACAAAAGACTTGCTCCCTATCTAAGTTGGAGAAGCCTCTAACACTTTAGCATGCTAAAAAATCATCTAAGTACAACAATTATGATGGGTCAATCAGGCTAAAGAAGCATAGAAACTTCTCCTCGGGATATGCAATATGATGCAGTTTTCTAGTCTTAAGCATGGGGCTCTATTAATTGGACTTGGGTGATAGCCGTGCCGTGCAAAACATTTTAAAATTAGCTCGAATACCACAAAAAAATGTAATCTGTAGGTTTTAAAATCATGAAATATTTTAATCCAAAAATTTTGATTAATCTAAATCTTTTATGAGAATTTTTCGTAGAAATATTAATTATAATATTATGGTCCTTAAAGAACATAAGTTATAATGTTGGATTCTCAGGCAAACCACAAGGTTTAAAAGATGAAAAGGAAATCACACAGCATAAGGAAAGTAAAGCAAGGATAAAATAAAATAATAACTAGCAGGTGTCGCTGGGTTTGCAGCATATCCCAAAAAAACAAAACGATTGTCAGGCTCTACATATACATATTTGGTTTTTGATGTTATTCATCAAAGAAAATATGGAATTAAGATAAGAGACATGAGCACTGCACCTAGTCCCCACCATGTGGTTCCACACCTCAAGCTCCTTAGAGCTTGTGCCCGTATAATATTTTTGCTACAAAACTATCCTAAGGGCTCTAAAAAGCACATAATAATGTCCAAAAAAAGACTCAACATGCATGAAAATCATGCTGGCATAAAAGCTATCTACATGCAACAGATTGAACCATGCCCAGTGGGAGGAGAACTTAACAGCGTCTGAAGAAAAGACATTAGCATAAATCATTATAGCTTCTCTCTGTTGAGCATGGCTCCCGACTAGAAGATCACCCATAATATACTAGTATTTAAATCTAACAGTTGATAAAAGCACAAAGTAGCACAAAAGTAATGTCTGGCTAAGGCAACTAGACTAGTAGAGAATCATAGTCAGGATATCAAAAAGACTACATAGCATCCTAGTCCTAGTCTAGTACACTATCTAGCATATTGTCCTATCATAGCATCTAAGTGTGTGCACAATACATGGTTAAATTCACGGTGTATGACTTTGATAGGGTTGTGAATCCGATCTCGTCATAAAGATCCAAGGGATCTAAAGTACATTACTAGGAAGATGAGATTTGGAATAAGTTGTCTTTATGGCCTAGTTTATATAGTTTTAAAGTAGAGTAGATAATGCATGATAGAAAAATGTCCCTTTGTATACTTTTAAAGTAGGACCATTAAAAGTGATTATGTAACATGTATGTGATGTACTTTAGAGTCCTTAGAACCTTAGCATCATACATGAGTTGATTGTAATGTGAAAACTCACATTGCTCGATGAGCTATACTCGCGAGCATCGCTCGTTTAGGTATTACGACCAACAAACGGGTCACTCATCCTAACGAGTACATTTTTTTGTCAACGCAACTGGGTGATGCACTAACAACATTAAGCCTTAATGATGACCCATCAACATAGTCACAATAAGAATTATGAATTTTAATATTAATTCTTTTAACTTTGTCAATTGGGACACAAGCCATGCAAAATAAGAGCTTTTCTTATGAAAAATTCAATGGTTGACCCTATATTTTATTTAAAATGATTGAAAATTTTATTAGATTTTAAATAAAAACTTTATTTTATTCTAGGAGCCTACTAGTACAATGTGAACTAAAAAAAATCACAGGCATAGTAAAGCATAAAAATTCAAAACAAATACAAATGAAAAATACACACACAAATCATAAAAGAATATTAAAAAGGATGGGTGTAGATGGATGGAGAATAAATNCAAAAAAATCACAGGCATAGTAAAGCATAAAAATTCAAAACAAATGCAAATGAAAAATACACACACAAATCATAAAAGAATATTAAAAAGGATGGGTGTAGATGGATGGAGAATAAATCCTTAAAAGTTAAAATAATGATCGAGCTCTGCATAAACAGCACAATTCCGGTCATATATATATATATGTATATATATATATGTATATATATATATGTATATATATGTATATATATATATGTATATATGTGTGTGCGCGCGCGCACGTGTGCACGAGCATAGCTGTGGTCTGTTGGAAGGCGGCCTTGGCTTAAATCCTCTCTGTCACTGTTTTGAATCCCCTCGGGGTCGGATTAGCACACATAAGGGAATCGATATTTAAGGGACTGTTTTGTCCTTCCTAGATACCAATTCCTTTTTGATATAGATATATAGATATATATATATATATATATATATATATATATATATATATATATATATATATATATNCTATGTATGTATCTATATTGGTACATGTATGTATGCATCTATTTATATATGTTTGTATGTATATAGGTATATGTATGTTTGTATATAGATATATATTTATGTATCTAGGTATATGTGTGTGTGTGTGTGTGTGTGTGTGTGTGTAGATATAGATACACGTACATGCATATAAACTAAAAGGAAAATGGCCCATCAGACTTTAAGGGTTTTAGACACTTCTGAAATGACAGCAAAAATGGCTAGGCTANCTATTTATATATGTTTGTATGTACATAGGTATATGTATGTTTGTATATAGATATATATTTATGTATATAGGTATATACGTGTGTGTGTGTGTGTGTGTGGATATAGATACACGTACATACATATAAACCAAAAGGAAAATGGCCCATCAGACTTTAAGGGTTTTAGACACTTCTGAAATGACAGCAAACATGGCTTGGNGATATAGATACACATACATACATATAAACCAAAAGGAAAATGGCCCATCAGACTTTAAGGGTTTTAGGCACTTCTGAAATGACAGCAAACATGGCTTGGCTAGGTATACTTGATGTAGTTTAATTCTGTTACAACAAACGCTATCTTCCCTAGAAAACATACATAAAAATTGATCCAACTTCAGTACTTTATTTTTTTTCTTAATAAAAATCCTCCACTAATAAAAGCATAGGATAATTTCCTTATTTTAATTTCCCCAAACAAATGAACTNCAAATTGATCTAACTTCAGTACTATATATATATTTTTTTTAATAAAAATCCTCCACTAATAAAAGCATAGGATAATTTCCTTATTTTAATTTCCCCAAAAAAATGAACTACAAATGGTTTTTGTCACAGTTTATTTGAACTGAACAATAATTTATTTAGTATTTGCAATATATTATTGTCATTTCCATCGAACAATATAATAATGGAACATGAAACATTGCGTTCTATCTAAACTATATGATACAGAGAAAACATGTTAAAAGTTGGTAAATTTTCCTGTATTTATTGAAAGTAATAGGCAGCTTTAATGGTTTTCTAGGCCTTATTTNTTTAAAAGTTGGTAAATTTTCCTGTATTTATTGAAAGTAATAGGCAGCTTTAATGGTTTTCTAGGCCTTATTTNGGCTAGGCTAGGTATACTTGATGTAGTTTAATTCTGTTACAACAAACGCTATCTTCCCTAGAAAACATACATAAAAATTGATCTAACTTCAGTACTTTATTTTTTTTCTTAATAAAAATCCTCCACTAATAAAAGCATAGGATAATTTCCTTATTTTAATTTCCCCAAAAAAAATGAACAACAAATGGTTTTTGTCACAATTTAATTGAACTGAACAATAATTTGTTTAGTATTTGCAATATATTATTGTCATTTCCATCGAACAATATAATAATGGAACATGAAACAATGTGTTCTNCAAATGAACTACAAATGGTTTTCGTCACAATTTATTTGAACTGAACAATAATTTATTTACTATTTGCAATATATTATTGTCATTTCCATCGAACAATATAATAATGGAACATGAAACAATGTGTTCTATCTAAACTATATGATACAGAGAAAACATGTTAAAAGTTGGAAAATTTTCCTGTATTTATTGAAAGTAATGGGCAGCTTTAATAGTTTTCTAGGCCTTATTAGTCAACATCAAAATGGGAACATGGATTTTCTGTGCAGAATCAGCATGGTCATTCCTGATCCAAAGGTTCNCAAAAGTTGGTAAATTTTCCTGTATTTATTGAAAGTAATGGGCAGCTTTAATAGCTTTCTAGGCCTTATTTAGTCAACATCAAAATGGGAACATGGATTTTCTGTGCAGAATCAGCATGGTCATTCCTGATCCAAAGGTTCTCTATATCTTTTATTCTTTAGTTATTCTTTCGGATCGTGGTCCATCAATTGAAAGAAACACAAAAAGAAAAGTGTGGAACTTGAAAAAAAGGAGAAGCTGCTTGAAAGAGACAAGATTAATGGTGTCCTCTTTACTAAATCATCCTTTGCAAATTTGCATGTGAGATGTTGGGGAATAATGACCATCTTGAGCTGGCCCCACAGCCCCACTCACATGTATTGCATGACAAAACAATTGGACAAAACATGGGCACCTTGGATTTTCTAAATGCATGTTCTTATTTAGCCAAATATTTTATATTATTGTAGTTTTAAATCACACTAGTATGATGCATATGAATAGAAAGGAGGACGTCATGATTCTGTGTAGTGGAAAACCTCTTTTTTTTCCAACAACGATAAAACAAGACAGAAGTTATATATATATATATATATATATATAT
>JXCR01015550.1:93682-117815 GCA_002079205.1 Phalaenopsis hybrid cultivar
GTATATGTATGTATATGTATGTATATGTATGTATATGTATGTATATGTATGTATATGTATGTATGTATCTGTATGTATGTATATGTATGTATGTATCTAATCAAGACTCTTATTATCAAGTGCAATATCACCATCAAAATACATTCCATTAAAGTGCAATATCACCAAAAATAGGTATAAAATGGGTCTAACAATGCATATAATTTTTAGTGTATCAGTGATCACAAAATTCTAATCAAGACTCTTATTATCGAGAGTATTCTTTGATAACCCCCAAGATTTAATTAACGAAAGGGGTACTTCCCTCTGGGAGTTGATCTTGGCCTCATAGCAAAAATATTTTTTTATTCTCTAGTTACGGGTTGCTTATATAAGAATTTTCTTCATGGGTATCGAGTTTCGAGATATTTTGATCTAGTCTCATTCTGAACATATACTCTCGACCTATTACACGAGAATTACCTTACATAAGCTCTTCATGTTTTTTTTCTTATTTATTTGTCTATTTTCATTGTATATACTTTTTTTTTCAATTCCTTTATTCTCAGAATCATTTTTGATGATTCGGGAGAGAGATTTACTTAAAAAGAAGAAATCATACGATGATAAGTATATAAATAGACAAGTTGAGGGCTCCAATGTTCAATTAAAAATAACCAATAACAGATTGGCGACTCCATTATGGATGAGCCTCTCTCCATTTTTAGGAGTCTTGCTTATATTTTTTAACCGGTTTCTTGCTTGTGTCATTGTTTTCTATTTATGAGCCATTGGATTTTAAATCTTTGTGACAGATGCTACAGTTAGCAATGTGAAACTATTCTGTCCTTTCCTCACCCTCAACATTTTGGTGGTTACATTTATAGTTCACCCACCAATGTTTTATATTTTGATTATTTTTCTAAACTTTTCTTTGAATCAGATCCATTTCCCATTTGATTGACAGACATAGACTATAAAAAGATGATCGCAATTGAGAGGACTGGAGGAAACTTTGTTTCTCTCTATTACCTTTAGTTCTTTCAAGCACCAGGTATGTATTATTTTACCTAATCATATGCCCAAAGAGGCATTTATTGTGCCCTTCTCTGAAGAAGAGGATTCGTGCGCATGACACTACTCTGGTTGTGATCGCTTGAGTTGGTGCGACCTCTCTTGCTAGGAAAGGGCTGACACTAGATAGTGATGTGCCACATTGCTCGCTCGTCTTTTCTAGACTTTTGGGCCATCCCTCCATATGTTCATAATTTTTTTTCCTCATTGAAGTGGGATCGTCTAAATCTTCTATGGGCATCGTAGTACCACCTGCGAGTTTGCCTATTGTTGGATCAGTCGTTATCCTGACTCCTTTAATTCTAGGTCCCTCTGAGGATTTACCTGCTCATAAATTAAGCAAGAAGGCTTACGTGAATAGGAAAAGGTTGTCAAGGTCTCAACAACAAGATCAACCACAGGTTTCTACACTTATCTCAGTTCTAGCTTGGGATGAAGCTTAAATCCCTGATGGATGAGAACCCTTTCTCTTTTTTGTCTGATTGTGTGGACTATGTCTCAACTAGGATTGTCAAGAGGTTTTTCCGACTCGAGGTGTAGGGCATTCCAAGCTACTTTTTATATTTACAAGTCTACCACTAATCTGCTTACTAAAAAGATCGCAAGAGTTGTTTCTTTCCTAAAGTGGAAGGGCCCCGTCACTAAGAGGAGATTTCTTGACCAAATTTCCTAGGTTTTTGAGCAAGTAATGAGGGATTTTATGCACGGTTCATCATAGCACAAGACATAGATGTACTCATTGATCCAATTTGGGGTATGTATATCTACCATTTATGGTACAAGCTGTAAAACCCGCTAAGGTTTTACCTACAACCCCTAGCAAAACTTCTAAAGTTATTGCACCAGATGTTGTTGCAAATAATGTTGCAACGCCTCCACCTGCAAGTATTGTAACTTCTACACAAAAGAGTAAAAGGAATAAAATTTTGGCTTATTTCTTGTATTCTCTGAGTAAGAATAAAGTTGATATATCATATTTTAATGAGGGAGGTCCATGGTACACCTCATAGAAACTCACCTCATTTCTTTAAAATTAATATATTTGAAAAGCTTATCGCCCAATTTTGGTAAAGAAGCAATGGGTTAGAAAAACTCTTGCCATTGTGCCTCTTAATATTCCGGCTTTATTTTCAAAAACCATGGATGCAGTACTAAGAGAAGTTGCTCTTCTAGTTGAGCTTGCCTCAGCGTCACCTAAGGCATATTCTAAGGTTGAGCCTAAGAAAGATCTTGAGGGTGACTTTTTTGGGAATCTTTCAGATATATCAAAGAATCTCATTGATAAGGATGTTCATATTGGTGAAGAATTGTATGATATTGAGATGGTCTCTCATCATATAATGACTATAACTACTTTGGCTCAACTGCTCACCCTTGATAACCCAACCCGTGATCTCAATGATGTTGAGCGTCATGAGTCCACTGAGGTTCAAGATATTAACATGAATGATCAAGAATGCCAAATAAAAGACATTTATTTCTCTTTTGTAGAGTCAAATCATCCTTCTGACTGCCTAAGTAATAACTTTAAAGGTCGACCAAGTAGGGTCCGACGTCATTTCCCCTCCCATGTAGGTGGAGAAACATATGACTGCACCTGTCATACCGCATGTTCCTTTAAGGCACATTAATTTTTCATCTTCTAATGCTGCTTGAATTGATCATATTCCCTACACCTCCAATTCTTAGTGGACAAACATGTTTTTGTTGTTTTGGTCGTCAAGTAGGGTAATACTATAGTGAGGAAAGTTAGACCTTACTCGGAGATGTATTAGTATATCCTGCACACTCTAAGGTTTGTCGCCCCTTGCTTTAAGAGGTTTAATGGGGTTAGTACCCCAGACAACCCGTTGCTCAATTTTGAGTGCTTTGTTGCAACATAGGCAACAAAAACGTGTTTTTTTTCACAAGCTTATTTGAGTCACCTTTGAATGGTACGCCAACTTATTAAATGACACATTTAAGACTTTCTTAAGCTTGAGGATGATTTTATCATGTGGTTCATTGAGGCACATCTTCAGATCACCATGAGTGATCTAATTTTAGCTCAGCAGAGACTTAATGAATCCTTACTGGGTCTTGTTATTCACTGATGAAACTTGAGCATGAAGTGTGAGCCTCTACTTCTGTCACCTTTTTGTTGGGCAAAATTAATGGCTCTATCTTACTCTTACTAAAAATGACCACTATTAAGACTTCCCAACTATTGATCCAGAAAGTGACTAGCTTGCAGGATATTGTATGAGCCATGATCTTTGGAAATGATAATGATAAGATCAAGGGTATAATCAGCATCCAAACCCTTGAGTCGCTTTCTCAACTTCAAGAAGGTTATGCTCAAATAGGATTATGTTGAACGACTTCAATGAGAAGGGTCAAAAAACCTTAGGTTCTATAACCCTTCCTCTATAGTTTGGTGATTTTAAAAGTAAAGCAAAGTTTCACATGATAGACAGAAACACGTCCTTTAGAGCTCTGCTTAAACATTCATGGATTCATGATTGTGAAATAGTACCTTCAACCTTCCATCAAGCACATGCTGGAAGGAAGAGACTTCTCCATTTCGAGTGGCATCTAATCTTTCTCCATAAATGAGGAAAGAGTTTATGATGACATTGAGTACTATGTACCTCTTTATCAGGTGCTTCCACCAACCTCAAATATCCTAGAACATTCATGGGCACCTCCCTTAGTTAGCTCTCACTTGACTAAGAGCTAAGAGGCAGTAAAACTGGAGGAAAGACATCATTCACAGTATTCAAAAACCTACTACAGTGGCTAATTCATTTGAGCTTAAACCTGATATTATCCAAATGGTATCAAATGATCAGTTTGGGAGAGCACCAACTAAAGATCCAAATTTACATCTTGCCAATTTTCTAGAATTGTGTGCTATATTTAAATATGATGATGTATCAGATGATGTTATAAGATTTAGATGATTTCCTTTCTCACTGAGGGATAAGGCTAAGATATGGTTACATTAGTTATCACCTGGATCTATCAGAACTTGGAGTGATTTAACACATAAATTCCTTGCTAAATATTTTCCACCATAAAAAACTGTGAAGTTTAGAAATAATATTACGTATTTTAGCCAGTTTGAAGGATAATCTATTTATGAAGCATGAGAGTGATTTAAAGAACTCTTAAGAAAGTGTCCACACCATGCTATACCAAATTGGTTAATAATTCAATTATACAATGGATTAGTTGGAACTCTTATATCTATTATCAATGTCACTACTGGTGGTTCATTAATGTCAAAATAATTTAATGGCGCTTATGCTTTAATAGAAGAGATGGCTACCAATAATTTTCAATGGCCTTTTGAAAGGGTAAATCTTAATAAAGTAGCTAATGTTCATGAAACTGATGCTTTTGTCATGTTAGCAAATCAAGTTGATGCAATTTCAAGGAAGTTGGACAAATTTGGAATGAATTTTTCTCAACTAATTCCTATGATTAAAGAGAATTTATTAGGACAAATGGTAGATTCTCAAGTATCATTAAAAAATTTGAATGTCATGAATAACAAGCAGAATAACCCATATTCAATTTATTATAACCCAAGTTGGAAGAACCATCCCAACTTCAATTGGAATAATAATACGGGTGGTAATAATCAATAATGGGGGAGAAATCAGATAAACACATTGAGAAACTGGAACAACCAAGGGAATAATAATTATATACCTACTAATCCTCCAAGTTTCAATAGTAATCCACAATTTAAGGATATGAGGTTGTCTATAGAAGAAGTGGTGTTACAAATAGAAAATCAGTTACAAATTCAAAGAGTTAGAATTAGAAATATTGAGATTCAACTTGGATAAATAGCAAATTCATTAAGTAATAATCCCAAGGAACACTTCTTAATAATACAGAAGTAAATACAAAAAACCAGAATAAAGAGCAAGTAAAAGTAATTCAACTTAGAAGTGGAAGAGAATTGGAAGGTAGAGTTCAAAAAGCAACTAAAGTAGAGAGAGAAGAGATTGAAAAACCAAAAGAGAACACTATGAAATGTTTAAAGAGACATATTTCTTCACTTAAAGTTGATTTGGAAAAACCACCACCTCCATTTCCTCAAAGGCTTCGACAACAAAGTTTGGATAAGCAATTTTCAAAATTTATGGAAATTTTTAAGAAACTTACAATTAATATTTCATTTGCTGAAGTCGTAAAACAAATGCTAAGCTATGTGATGTTTATGAAGGATATTCTTAACATAAAAAGAAATTTTGAAGATAATGAGACTAATGCACTTAGTGAGGAGTGTAGTGCTATAATTCAAAAAAAAACTTCCTGAAAAGCATAAAAATCCTGGTAGCTTTACAATTCCATGTGCAATAGAAGATAGATTTTATTGGAAAGCTTTATGTGATTTAGGAGCAAGCATCAACCTTATGTCGTTATCAATATTTAAAAGATTGGGATTAGGAGAAATTACGTCCATTACTGTAACTCTACAGTTAGCAGATAGATCAATATCATATCCTAAAGGAGTTATAGAAGATGTCCTAGTGAAAGTAGATCAATTTATCTTTCTTGTTAATTTCATTGTGCTAGACATGGAGGAAGGAAAGGAGATACCTATCATTTTGGGGAGACCTTTCCTAACCACAGAAAGAGAAAGGATATATGTGCAGAAAGGAGAATTAACTATGTGCATCAATGATCAAACATTTACATTTAATATTTTAAAATCAATGAAGTACCCTACCAAAGGTAAATATGATGAATGCTATCGAATGGATCTTATAAGATATTTAAGTGAATGTCATTTCAAAATAACTTATGAAGATAAATTTGAGATGATAGAGTTGGAACACAAGCAAGAAGACGAATTAGATCAATATGAAGATTTATATAAGGAAAATTCAAATTATGTTCGACAAAGTTTTGAAGTTTTGGACACAACAGAGAAAGATACATCTTTTTGTCCATCAATTGAAAAACCTCCTGAACTTGAGTTGAAGTTGTTTCCTGAACATTTGAAGTATGACTTTTTAGGTGATTCCTCTACATTACTTGTTATAATTTCCTCAAATTTAATTATAGTAGAAGAAGAGAGTTTGATGAAAATTTTAAAGAGTTATAGGAAAGTCTTTGGATGGACAATTGTTGATATAAAAGGAATCAGTCCTTCAATTTGTATGCATAAAATTCATATGGAAGAGAACTGCAAACTCAGGGATGATCCTTAAAGGAGATTGAATCCTATTATGAAAGAAGTTGTTATGAAAGAAATTTTAAAGTGATTAGATGCTAGAATTATCTACCCTATTTCAGATAATGCATGAGTTATTCAAATTCACAGCGTTCCTAAGAAAGGAGGAATTACTGTGACTTTGAATGAACATATTGAGTTAATACCAACAAGACAAATCACAGGATGGTACATGTGCATTGATTATAGAAAACTAAATCTCGCCACAAGGATAGATCATTTTCCACTACCCTTTTTAGATCAGATGCTAAATAGACTAGCTGGGCATAAATACATTTATTTTTTAGATGGATATATTGGTTATCACCAAATACAAATAGCTTCTGAGAATCAAGAGAAAACAGTTTTTACCAGTCCTTATGGTACATTTGCTTTTAGAAGAATGTCATTTAGTTTATGTAATGCACCTGCTACATTTTAAAGATGTATGATGACTATTTTTTGTGATTTAATTGAAAAAGATATTGATTTTTTTATGGATAATTTTTCAGTGTTTGTAAATTCATTTGACTTATGTTTAGAACATTTATCAAAAGTTCTTAAGCGCTGTGAAGAAACAAATTAAAAAATGCCAATTTATGGTAGCAGGAGGAATTGTATTAGGACATCAAATATCAGAAAATACTTAAAACATTTATCTAAAGTTCTTAAGCACTGTGAAGAAACAAATTTAGTCCTTAATTGGGAAAAAATTCAATTTATGGTAGTAGGAGGAATAGTTTTGGGACATCAAATTTTAGAAAATGGTATGGAAGTAGAACCTGCAAAAATTCAAGTGATCGCTAATTTACCTTGCCAAACAAGTGTAAAGGAGATTAGGAGTTTTTTAGGACATGCTAGATTCTACACGCGATATATTAAAGACTTTTCAAAAATTGTGAAGCCTCTATGTCATTTACTTGAAAAAGATGTAATTTTTAATTTTGATGAAGATTATCTAAAAGCTTTTAAATTATTAAAAGAAAAATTAGTCACTGCACCAATATTATTTCACCGGATTGGAAAAAACCTTTTAAATTAATGTGTGATTCTAGCACAATTTTAACGTCTTTGCTCCAAATTTGATCTTTTTTCACTCCTTTTGACATTTTTCACATTTTAACTTGTACCTAAAAGAAAAACACACAAATACCTTCCATTAAAGTGCAATATCTCAAAAATAGGTATAAAAATGCGGTTAAAAACACTATATATTTTAGGTGTATCAAAATCCCTCAAACTTAAAATGTTACTTGTCCTCAAGTGACACTTCAATCCTTAAAAACTAAATAAGTNTTAATTCAGAAATATTGTAGATTTTCCAAGTTTAGAATTTAGTCCTTTTATTATCTCCACTTAAAAATTTTTATTAAGAATAATTTTACTTATTATATTATATTTTTAAGCTTAAGATTTTCTCAAGTCTTATACTTTAAAAACATCAAAAGTCCTCAAGCTCCTCCTCCCTTTTTTTTCTTATTCTTTTTTTTTGTCTTTTTCTTTTATTTTCTTTTTTAGGCAAGGATTACTATATATGGATAGGCCTTTAATGGTTTTGAATTCCACTTCTCCTTTCGTAAAGCAAATATGTGATATAAATCTTTTACTTATAAATATAATAATAGTTTTAAAAATTCTTTTTAATAAAAGAAATTTAAGTATTAAAAATAAAAGTCTACATTTCTAAATTTTTCAAAAATACAATTTTTCTTACTAAAGATAATCACTTATATTAAACATTTTTACACTAAAAACTTTTAACTTAAAGTTTTCTTCATTACTAAAAATTTTAACTAAATTTTCTTACTCATTTCTAAAATCAAATTTTACTCTAATATAACTTCATATACATGATCAATTTTTCTTTTCAAATCAAATTCACTAGTAGTTCATTTCATTACTTAAAATTTTAACTAAATTTTCTTACTCATTTCTAAAATCAAATTTTACTTCCCTAATTTAAAATTTTAATTAAATTTTCTTACTCATTTCTAAAATCAAATTTTAAGTGATCATTTTTCTTTTAAAATCAAATTCACTTGTAGCACATTTGAGTACAAATAAAATTCAAGTTTTGAAAATATTTTTCATTACCCCCCAAACTTAAATTTTAAACAGATTAAACAGTTTAGTAGCAGATATATATAAGTAGGAATGAAAATTGAAAGAACATGCTTACAAGAATTTTTATATCTTAAGTATACAAGTATAAAACTAAAAACATGTAAAATTACTTTTTGATTAATTTTCTATCATTTTCATTTCAATTTAACATGTAGAGATTGAGTAGACTTCTAAGTAGTGGATACAAACATAAAAAAAAACTAACACACTAAATTTGACTTCACAGTCTCAGCATAAAAACAAACACACTAACAAGATAAAAGAAAAATATAGGGTATCAATTTTCTATGTTTAAAATTTTAAAGCTAAAGTTAGCAAGATTTTCAACTTTTCAAAAAACATAGCATCACGTTCAAGTTCAATTCTTAACTAACTAACACAATACTAAACACACAACAACAGTTACTACCCTAGCATTTAAAAAAAAAATTATTAACAAAACACAACATCACAATACAAATTAAACAAAATAACAGTCTCATACATCACAAAGTCTAAACTTACACACAAACATACATGTCTCAGTTCCAAAGCGTAAAAACGCATCACATGTCTCAAGTTCAAATAAACACATAAATGCAAATGTAGTTATCCAGACTACATAATTCATATCATAATACAAACATAAAAATAAATCTCATAGTCCTACTCATCATTCTCATAATCGTCGCTATCCCAAACATCTATAGGCTCATACTCAGGGTATCTAAGATATGGAAGAAATTGCACTCCTTGGTTATAAGGCTCTACAAAGATGAGTGAAATTTCTCTTCATATTCACTTTTTCTTCTATTATACCTATTAGTCTGTTCTGCAAAACGCTCTAAATTCTGAACATTATCAGCGGTATAAATAATATTTTCCATAATCCTTTATAATAATTGATCTAGGGTCTTAGTAGACTCACCTCTAGAAGTAGAAGCACGTGAGGTAGATTGTCTAGATGTAGAAGCAGCAGAGGTAGAAGCGGCAGGCGTTTCAATTCCATAGCTCCTTGAAAATCCTCTGCTCCAGCCAAAAATAGAATGTTCAGAATAAGTATTCACATTCACCTTTGTAATAAGCTTTAGAGGCAACAATACTTCCTCCCAGCTATCATATCTTGCTCTAGCCTGCTCACATAAAGAAAGATCAAGGAAGCAAATCCCATACCTGCAACAGTAGCAACAGTGACAGAACTGTTGATAGTCTGATATATCAAAGCTCCTATGTTGATGAGCTTTCCTACTTGGATACAATAATTTAATGTCACTCTCTCTGCCTAGTAACTTCATTGAGATGATTTGTTGGTAATAGACAGGCAAAAATAAAATAGTGTCATGCCTTCGAAGGTGCATTCAACTTTGATGTGGAAAAATTGAATCTCCTCTCATTTGTGATCTCCCAGAGTCCTCTTCCAACAGTCAAATAAGAAATAATCTCATCTAGCTTCATCTCAGCCAAACTATAATTTGCATAAAAACATAAAGTATCCGGTGGCAGATGGTAGAGCAAATTGATTACCTTCAGTGAAAAAGGTACCAACTTTCCTCGAACCATGACTCTATCGTCTTCAGCTTCAAGGAGGTTTGCATAGAACTCCCTAACAACAAATATCACTGCAACAGCAGAAAAACAACATAATTGTTTCCACTATTGGCAAACGATAAGATCCACCTAGAATCTTAAAACAATGCTTCTGGATAAGCTGTCGTGATTGCATTACATCACTGTACCTATCTTGAGCTTTTGAATTCACAAATTTGCTCGAATCAAAAGGGTTATTTCCTTTACTCCTCTTCATTCTTGGTGTCATTCTATAATTTTATAAAATTCCAAAAATAACTTCAAAAATGAAGTCTAAACTACTAAACTAAACTTCCAAAAGCTTAAACTACACTTCCTATGCAATTTCCATAGATTTTTCCTCATTTTTCACCATGAATAGTGAATTTTCAAATTCTTCCAAATGTACTCAAAATACATAGAGTGAACATAAAATTTTTACATAGAAGTAAAGCTCTTACCTTAAGAAATCTGAATCTAGCAATTTTTTCTTGATTCCACCAAGAAACCTCCACTTAATAGTGTATCCTAGATCTCCAAAATCACGATTTTGAGAGGTTGAAGGTGACCGGAGGGTGAAAAATGGCGTTTTTTGTGTTAATTTTTCACTTTTATCCGTTTGCAAACCAGTTTTCGTGAACCAACGCTTAAGTGCAGATAAGTGGTGCTTAGGTGCCTGCCTCTCAGGTTACTTCGCACTTAAGCGTAAGATGAGGCGCTTAGGCGCCAGTGCACGATTTTTGAAATTTTTGAACTTAAGTAAAATGCACTATTTGCCTTAGTATACCACCCCTAAATAGTCTCATAACACTTAAATGACTATTTTCATCTCCTTTAACTCTCCTCTCTCTAAAAATTCTCTATATAACTCAATTCAATTTGAGGCTAAAAATAACACTATTTTTTACACAAACAAATTTATATTTTCATTCACGAACAATTACAAGTATATGTAACACTTAATTCTCATTCCAAATAGTCTTGAATGAGAAAATTTTCTAAGCAAGAACACTTAACAAACATTCACAATTAAACACATGAAAGCATAAACACTAAAAAGCAAGACTTAAACACTAACACATAAACACAATGACTCTTTACAAACAAACTGAGACATTGAACTTAATTCAACTTTTTATTTGGTGGGACAAACTCCGGTATTTCATTAGTCTCTCCTGGGGCAATCATAATATAAAGTTGATAAAATATACGGTGGTGACGAGCTCTGATACTATCTTCTTCAATCCATTTCTGCTTAAGAAACATATCCTTATCTGCTTCCTCTATATAACTAGTATAGCTAAATTACATTTTCCATTGCCATCCAATATGCTCAAGATGTGCATGAATATCAATTACCTTGGTCTCAAGAAAATCCATGGTAGTCTTAATTTTGTTGATCTTTTCTGATATTCTTTCGATACTAACGGCTAAGAAACCGTTATACATCTCTTGTGCACTTTGACTAACGAATCTCTTCCTCATGGTCTCTTAATTTTTCTTCAAATCCATCTCCCATGAAGACATCTTATCAAAATCCCTCTTTCTTATAGACTTTAGGGCTGAAAATGATATGGGGCAAAATTCCTTCACTAAACCCTTCTATCTATAGGCCTAAATCTCTCTGATAACTTCTAAGCACGTCTTGGAATTGCCTCGGCACGTTTTTACAAACTAATTGGTGGTTAAACCTTCTATAATCTTAATTTAACACATGCTTTTTAACTGCCGTGCTTAAGCGTCAAATATTGGCGCTTAAGCGCCAGTGCACGTTTTTGCACCAGTCAACTAAACATCCAAATTCTCATTCTAACATGTCTAGGTTATTAAATAAAGTCTTAAAATCAATACTAACACATAATAGCCTAAAAAATACTACGTCAATTTTCTTAATCACACACAAACAACATTCAAAGAAAAACACACCGCTAACTATGAGTTGCCTCCCACAAAGCGCTTGTTTTAACATCGTCAGCCTGACGTAACCAGTACTTATTATGGTTGACCCAACATCATTCCTTCATTAAATTTATGTTGATCCCCTATAAAATAAGGTTTGAGTCTATGACCATTCACTTTAAACACTTTATCAGTCTTAGGATCTTCAATATCCACAGCTCCATAATGATAAACTTTTATCACAACAAATGACCCCATCCACCTGGACTTAAGTTTGTTAGGAAATAATATTAACCTTGCATTATATAGCAAAACTTCTTGCCCTAGATGAAAATTTTTAGTAAGAATCCTTTGATCATGCCACTTATTCATCTTTTCTTTGTAAATCTTAGCACTTTCATAAGATTCTTTCCTTATCTCTTCAAGCTCATTTAATTGCAATAATCTTTTCTCATCACATCTTTCAAATTATAATTGAACTCTTTAATCACCCAATAGGCTTTATGCTCTAGTTCAACTGGTAAGTGATAAGTTTTTCCAAAGACTAGCCTATTTGGGGACATTCCTATAGAAGTTCTATATGCAGTCCTATAAGCCCACAAAGCATAGTCAAGTTACCAACCAATCCATTTTTGATTGGATTCTTAGATTTTTTCATAATTCTTTTAATTTCCCGATTGGATAATTTAGCCAAACCACTTGTTTGAGGATGATAAGCAGTAGCAATTTTATGATTTATATGATATTTTGTTAATAATTTCTTCATTATGGCATTTCTGAAATGACTTCCCCCATTAATTATGATAACACTCGGCATCCCAAATCTACAAAATATGTTCGTTTTAAAAAAAATTTGCAACACTTTGAGCATCACATAAAGGTAAAGCAACAACTTCTATCCATTTGGATAAATAGTCCACTACTAACAGTATATATAAATTCCCGAAAGATGGTATAAATGGTCTCATGAAATCTAATCCCCAAACATCAAATATTTCAACTTCTAACATATAATTGAGGGGCATCCCATTTATTCTAGAAATATTACCTACTCATTGACATTTATCACAAGTTTTAATAGGAACATTAACATCTCTAAAAATAGTAGTCCAATAGAATCCAGATTGTAAAATTTTATATGTTGTTTTATCAATACCAAAATGTCCCCCAAAATCGGAATTATTACATTTTTGGATAATTTCATAAGTTTCTTCTAATGGTACACATCTTCGAATAATCAGATCCTTCCCTTATTTTATATAAAATAGGTCATCCTAAAACTAAGTATTAGCTTCAGAAACAAATTTCCTCTTTTATTGGTATGTCATTCCATAGGGTATAATATCACTAACAAGAAAGCTCACAATGTTGGCATACCACGGAACACGCCACTCATTAATATTAAACAATTTTTCATCTAGAAAATGTTCATTAATTTATTTTTCAAAATAGAGTAGTTTTTCTAACTCAAGCCTGGACAAATGATCAGTAATTTGATTTTGAGTTCCCTTTCAATCTACTATTTTAAAATCAAATTCTTGCAAAAAAAGAATCCATCTTATAAGTCTATGTTTAACATCCTTCTTTTTCAATAAGTACTTAATAACAAAATGATTTGTATGCACTACACAATGAGTTCCAATTAAATATGATTGAAATTTATCAAAGATATATACTATTGCTAATAACTCTTTTTTAGTGGTCATATAATTAATTTGAGTTTCATTAAGAGTTTTACTAGCATAGTAAAATACTTTAAAAATTTTATCATATCTTTATCCTAAAATAGCTCCAATAGCATAATCACTAGCATCACACATCAATTCAAAAGGTTTTCCCAAATCTGGTGAAATTATAATTGGTGCAATGACTAATTTTTTTGTTTTAATAATTTAAAAGCTTTCAGGCATTCTTCATCAAAATTGAAAAATTGCATCTTTCTCCAGCAAATGACATAAAAGCTTGGTAATTTTTAAAAAGTCTTTAATATATCATCTGTAGAATCTAACAGGTCCTAAAAAACTCCTAATTCCCCTTACATTTGTTGGATAAGGTAAATTAGCGATCACTTGAATCTTAGCAGGATCTACTTCCATACCATTTTTTGATATTTTATGTCCTAATACAATTCCTCCTACTACCATAAATTGACATTTTTCCCAATTAAGGACTAAATTTGTTTCTGATACAATTCCTCCTGCTACCATAAATTGGCATTTTTCCCAGTTAAGGACTAAATTTGTTTCTCTAATATAATTCCTCCTACTACCATAAATTGGCATTTTTCCCAATTAAGGACTAAATTTGTTTCTTCACGGTGCTTAAAAACTTTTGATAAATGTTCTAAACATGAGTTAAATGAAATTCCAAACACTGAAAAATTATTCATAAATACTTTAATCCCTTTTTCAATTAAATCACAAAAAATTGTCATCATACATCTTTGAAATGTAGAAGGGGCATTACATAATTCAAAGGACATTCTTCTAAAAGCAAAAGTACCATATAGACTGGTAAAAGTTATTTTATCTTGATTCTTAAGAGTTATTTGAATTTGGTGATAACCAGTATATCCATCCAGAAAATAAAAGTATTTATGCCTGAGATATTTGAATTTGGTGATAACTGGTATATCCATCCAGAAAATAAAAGTATTTATGCCCACTCTTGATCCTCAGGAGATATTTGTATTTGGTGATAACCAGTATATCCATCCAAAAAATAAAAGTATTTATGCCCAGCTAGTCTATCCAGCATTTGATCTAGAGCAAAAAATGATATTTCCTAGTGGCAAGATTTAATTTTCTATAATCAATACATATTTATCACCATTTTATAGTGGAAAGATTTAATTTTCTATAATCAATGCATAATCGCCACCCTATAACTTGTCTAGTAGGTATTAATTCATTATGTTTTTTCACATTCACAGTTTCTCCTCTTTTCTTAGGAACACAATGAATCGAACTAACTCATGCACTATCTGAAATAGGGTAGATAATTCCAGCATCTAACCGCTTTAAAATTTCTTTCTTTACAGATTCTTTCATAGTATGATTCAATCTCCTTTGAGGATCAACCCTGGGTTTGCAGTTCTCTTCCATATGAATTCTATGCATACAGATTGAAGGACTGATTCCTTTAATATCAGCTATTGTCCATCCAATGGCTTTCTTGAAATTTTTTAGAATTTTCATCAATCTATCTTCTTCTTCCATCGTTAACTTCGCGGAAATTATAACTGGTAAAGTAGAGAAATCTTCTAAAAATGCATATTTTAAATGATCAGGAAGTAACTTCAACTCAAGTTTTAGAGGTTTTTCAATTGATGAACAAAATGATTTATCTTTGTCTATCATGTCCAAAATTTCAAAAACTTCTCGAACATAATTTGAATCTTCCTTAATAAGATCTTCACATTGATCTATTTCCTCTTCTGGCACTTGTTCCAAATCTTGTACTTCAGATTTTTCTTCATAATTAGTTTTGAAATGACATTCACTCGGATATCTTATAACATCAATTCTATAACATTTATCATCTTTACCTTTTACATGATATTTCATTGATCTTTAAATGTTAAAAGTAATAGTTTGATCATTGACACGTATTGTTAATTCCCCTTTCTGCACATCTATCAATGCTCTTTCTGTGGAAAGAAAAAGTCTCCCCAAAATGATAGGTATCTCTTTATCTTCCTCCATATCTAGCATAATGAAATCAACTAGAAAGATAAATTGATGAACTTTCACTAGGACATCTTCTATAACTCCTTTAGGGTACGTTATTGAACGATCTACTAACTGTAGAGTTACAATAATAAGGGTTATTTATCATAATCTCAATCTTTTAAATATTGATAATGACATAAGGTTAATGCTTGCACCTAAATCACATAAAGCTTTCCCATAAAATTTGTTTCCTATCGCACATGGAATCGTAAGGCTACTAGGATCTTTAAGCTTTTCCGGAAGCTTCTTCTGAATTATAGCACTGCACTCCTCACTAAGTGCAATAATTTCATTATCTTCTAACTTCCTTTTTCTGTTGAGAATATCCTTCATAAACTTTACATAGCTCGATATTTGTTCTAAGGCTTCAGAAAATGGAATATTAATTGTAAGCTTCTTAAAAATCTCCATAAATTTTGAAAATTACTTATCCAACTTCTGTTGATGAAGTCTCTGAGGAAACGGATGTGATGGTTTTTCTAAATCAATTTTTATTGTAGAAATAGGTCTTTCAGAATCTTTTGGAGCATCCTCTTTTGATTCTTCAATTTCTTCTCTCTGTTTCTTTTTGAACCCTACCTTCCAACTCTCTTTCGCTTCTAAGTTGAACGGCTTTTACTTGCTCTTTATTCTGGTCTTTTGGATTTGTTTCAGTATTACTAGGAAGTGTTCCTTGGGATCTATTACTTAATGAACTTGCAATTTGCCCAAGTTGATTCTCAATATTTCTAATTGCAGCTTCTTAACTTTATAACTGATTTCCCATTTGTAACACCACTTCTTCTATAGACAACTTCTTCTCCTTAAATTTTTATTACTGTTGAAACCTGGAAGATAAGTAGATATATAATTATTATTCCCTTGGTTGTTCCAGTTTTCCAATGGGTTTCCTTGATTGTTCCCTCATTGCTGATTATTACCACCCGTAGTATTATTTAAGTTAAAGTTGGGATGGTTCTTCCAACCTGGGTTATAATAACTTGAATATGGTTTATTCTACTTGTTATTTATAACATTCAAAGTTTCTAATGATGCTTGAGAATCTACCATTTAGCCTAATGAATTCTCTTCAATCATGGAAATTGGTTGAGAAATATTCATTCCAAATTGGTCTAACTTCCTTGAAATTGCAGCAACTTGATTTGCTAACATGGTAAATACATTATATTGTTAAATAGTGGCTACTTTCTTTGGATTCACCCTCTCGGAATGCCATTGAAAATTGTTGGTAGTCACTTCTTCAATTAAAGCATAAGTGTCATGAAATGGTTTTGACATCAAATAACCACCAGCATCGACGTCGATAATAGATCTAAGAGATCCAACTAATCCATTATAAAAAGTTTGAATTATTAACCAATCTCGTATAGCATGGTGTGGACACTTTCTTAAGAGTTCTTTTAATCTTTCCCATGCTTCATAAATAGGTATTGAATGGTGTGGACACTTTCTTAAGAGTTTTTTAAATCGTTCTTATGCTATATAAATAGATTTCCCTTCAAACTGATTAAAATATGTAATACAATTTCTAAGCTTTGCACTTTTTGATGGTGGAAAATAATTAGTAAGGAATTTTTGTGCTAAATCACCCAAGTTCTGATAGATCCAGGTGCTGACAAATTCAACCACATTTTCGCTTTATCCCTCAGTGAGAAAAGAAATAATCTTAAGTCTTATGTCATCATTTAATACACCATCATATTTAAATATAATGCATAATTCTAAAAAATTGACAAGATATAAATTTCGATCTTCAGTTGGTGATCCCCCAAACTAATTATTTGATACCACTTGGATAATAGCAGGTTTAAGATCAAATAAATTAGCCACTACAACATTTTTTGAATACTACAATGAATTAATCTATAGCAGGGTTGACATAATCTCTTAAATGTCTAAAATCTTGATGAATTTCAGCATTTTGATTTGTCATTTCTGTAAATTTTTTAGACATTTCGAAATTTTTGATTTTTTTTATTTTTCAGATTCTTTTAACAGTTCTCTCTAATTCAGAATCGTAGGGCACTGATCCTTCAGAACTTGAACTACGCATACACCAACCTAAAATAAAAATAAAATAAAACACACAAAATAAAATACAGTAATTGTTAAAATATATGTATCGATATGAAGTAATATAGGACTTTTTGATTAGGACATGAATATCGAACCCACAGAGAAATACACAACATGCTCTTTTAAACGACAAGTTTTCTATTTTAAAAAGACAATTACTTAAATTAGAGATGTATTCGCGGTAGTTAAAATTCAAATCTTTTTGGTATTTTTGATATTTTGACAAACAAGTAACAATTCAAAAATATAATTTGAGTTTATGTAAAAGAAAAACACTATATTTGAAAATAATCTTCTCGTTATCATGAATCAGTAATAAGCATAGGAATTCTATTGTGGTAGTATGCAAATTGTGTTGTGCCAAATGGGAGCAATTATTTTTTCCCCTTACTGGAGATGCTATAAAGAACATTGGCTAATTTAAAGTTTGAATAGTTCTAAAGACCGGCTAGACAGGGAAGATACCAACTCTCACTTTAGAGTTCACTCGATTCCCTCCACATCGAGGCTAACATCTCATATCAGAACCTAAAATAATAAACCAAGTTGGGGTTTTAACATGTCACTTTAAAGTCCTCTAACTCTACACCCTTCAAAGATTATTTCCCTATTTATTTTCACTAATCATATGAATTACATTCTCATTCATACAACTTCATGTGATTCTTTCCAATTGTTGACTGAGACAATACCAGCCCAGTTCTTACATGTTTTCACAACAAATTTTAACATCTGGATAGGCTAAATCAATAAGTAAATGAAGTTCGTGGACTTAAATCATCACAATTTCTTCCAACATTAAAGATCAATACTCTTCACAACTTTCATCCAACACTTTAATTACTTATCATTTTAAGGAGAAAGATAAAGAAAACTACTCAGAATTTATGGAGAAAAAAAAACCACGGTTTAGTTTAAAAGTAGAAATCATTGTCAAACCAACAAGAACTCTCGATTAAAACCAAAAGTAGTTCAAAATAAAAGATAAAAACTTATCTCAAATCCTCCACCCACACTCTTGAAGTTCTTTGAATCTCTTCTTGTAGTTAAAAAAAAAGATAAAAACTTATCTCAAATCCTCCACTAAACTCTTGAAGTTCCTTTGAATCTCTTCTCCTGTATATCACTCTCAAAATAAACTGAAAATAAAAAGGATAAAGTAAACTTGTGGTGACTGAAATCTCTTCAAAACTCTCTCCTTTCCAACACATTTCAGAACTTTTAAGCACACTTTAAAAAGTCTCAACTTTCTTCTTTTATAAATCTTCAAGAGGTGCCTTGATAACTCTTCAAAATATGTTCTAATTTGATGTCTTATCCAAAGGATGCCTCCTTTCATAAGTCTTTTAATAATATTTTCATTTCTAGTGGTCATAACCACCCTCTTTAGCTAATAGGTGCCTCAAATACCTCTTCAAAATTTGGCCAAATAAAGAAAACCACCAAATAACTGCCTCTGGCGCTTAGGCGTGACCTTCTCTGTTTAATCGGCGCTTTGGCGCCAAAACACTTTAGCATAATTTTCACCTCTTTGCTCTAAATTTGATCTTTTTTTACTCCTTTTAGCATTTTTTACCTTTTTACTTGTACTTAAAAGAAAAACACACAAATACCTTCCATTAAAGCACAATATCTCAAAATGTATGTATAAAAATGTGTTTAAAAATACTATATATTTTAGGTGTATCGCCTCTCCAATCCGACTGGTCAAGCATTAATTAAATTTTACTTCGATGGTCGTCAAGAACGTGCTTAAGATATTAGTGGCTTTGGCCAGACTGAGTGTATGTCCCTTGTCATAATGATTTTAACTATGCAGTTGGACCTTTATTTCCTTTTAAGAGCCATCCTTACCACTTTCTTAGTAGGTATAAGTCTCACCTCTGTGAATTATACCTTTAGAAGTTCATAGAATTGTAGAGTCATCTTTCCTCTAGCTTTAAGGCCACCAAGGTCTCTTTGGACAACACAATTTATTAATTACTGGTAAGCAATCTCTATTCAGGTTGAGTCGATTTCCTTCATGACTAGAGAGACCTATAATTTCAATAGGTTGGGATGACAAATCCACGGTATATTGACCTAACTATCTCTATCCAGTTATTATTTCTCTACCTTTCCATTATTAATCCATTAATCATTGATTTCTTCTAGAAAACCCCATTTTACTGATAAGCCACTGTTCATTAGGGATATTGCTATTCACTCTCTACCCTTATGGTCTAACATGGCCTTGAAATGGTGGGATGATCCTACTTGATGACCCAATTATCTCATAAGGCCTTTGTTACTGATTAGCTACAATTTGATTGGGTTATGAGAGACTCACTCTATACCATTACATCTCGGTATAGAATTTGAAGCACTGAGATTTTCCTATTATAAATAATCATCTCTCTTAACACACCCCTTTCAGCTATTTTTCACAAAAGCAAAAGGAAGATTCCAATAATTGAGTATTATTGGGAATCTCTTAAGATTTAATTAACTAAAGGGATACAATCCTTTGGGAGTTGCTCTTGACCCAAATTTTTTTTTTAGTTCTCTGGTTATGGTTTGCTTATGTAGGAATTCTCTTTGTGGACATAATGTTTCGAGATATTTTGATCTAGTCTCGTTCTAGACGTATACTCACGACCTATCACACGATGTATTACTTACATAAGCTCTCTATATTTCTTTTTAATTTAATTGTCTATTTTTGTCTTACATTCTCATCTTTTTTATTACTTTCTTCTTGGAATCTTTTTTAATGATCCTAGAGAGAGCTTTATTAAGAAATGAGAATTCATACGATGATATATATATATATATATNCTCCTGTATTCAATTAAAAAGAACCAAAAAAAGATGGAATACATCGTACTCGATAGGGAGGACTTCTTCATCTTTGTAAGAGAGGGCAAATGGTGTTTGACCCATGATGGTTGAAGGCATTTTATGAACTACCATAAAACTAAGGATATCACTTTATGCCACTTCCCTTTAGCTCCTTCTAGCTTTTTCTTGAATAAATTTAGGATAAGCTTATTAGTGGTTTCTACTTGATTGTTGCTCTTGGAATGATGCATTATTGCAAACTTGAGTCATTTTCATTAGCTACTATAAAACTCTTTCATCTTCTTTTCTATAAATTGGGTATCATTTGTTGGTGTTGATAACCATAGGCAATCAATATTTGCTAATGATACAGGTCCACATAAAATTTTAAACGATATTAGTCATGATCATGGTCAAAGGCTTGACCTCGATCCATTTAATGAAGTAGTAAATCATGATTATGATGTTTTTCTATTGTCCCTTTCTTGGGAGAAGTGGAATTAGAAAGTCAATCCCTCATAGTGCAAAGGAAAGGGTTATTTATATGCTGCAGTTTATGTGAAGGTTGAAGCCGCATTATGGCAAATTTTTGACATTTTTTGCACTTTTTAGAGAATTTTTAGGCATATTTTTCAATGGTTAGGCAAAAAATATCCTTCCTAAAGAAATTGATTGGTGAGGGGTCTTTTATTGGAATCACTGTCACATTTTCTAGATGAACTTATTGTAAGATTTTTTCATTTTAATCTTCCCTAATGCATTTTATCGCAATAATTACCCGTTGATTATGAAGTAATGTAAGACCACACCTACTCCTTTTCACGAAATCCCCAAAGCTCTATCTACACAAAGCATTTAGAGCATGTCTATTTCCACACTGATTTCTTCATTCAGTAAATGAGCTCGATTCAAGTACTTTGGCAAATGGACTCTGTTCAGTGAGAGCAAACTAGTAAAAATTTATGTGTGCTCATATTTGTATATACATATATAAATACCACTTTCTTTAGAAAGAACTTAAGGATGCTGCTCTTATTTAAAGATTATGCTCCAAGAAAATCCTAGAAAGAAAAGCTTGCTTGATCTAAACAAAAGCTGCCTTTGTGATTTTTGGCATTCATATTCTCATATGCTGAACAAAAGATTAACATGTTAGATTCTTATTTATTTATTTATTTATTTTTTGTTTCAGTCTTTTGCTTTGATTTTTGGCTTTCATATTCTCTTCTCTTTGATTTTTATTTATTCATATTTAGGTTATAAATGAGCCAAATTTGAGTTCAAATTTAGCCTATATTTAGCTCACTCGACATAAATTATATACAAAACTAGCTCAGGTTTAAAATTGTTCTTGAAGAGTGTATTCTTGTTTGTCTTGATTTCAATATTATTATTCGCGTTAGGCTGCTTATATTAATTATAAAAAGAGAAGTAGGCATCATCTACGTATAACAAAAAGTATAAAATCATATGATATGAATTGTGATAATTTAAACTTAGACATTGATATATAATATATCATTATATAAATAATATATATATCTTTATGTCTCTCATGCATTTTTCGGTATTTTTTTTTTTTTTGAATCATTTGATGTGGTGGTTATCATGTGAACAGAGTGTCATGTTTGGGTGCTCCCACAAAATCTATCTGTATCCTACTTTCTATTTAATATATTAGTCTATGGGCTTCTGTAAAATCATTATCAAGTAAATTAGTCAGATATAAATAATTTTATTAAACTAAACGTTTTGAATATGAACAATCATTTATTTGATGATTTGAATGCAAACTATAAGCAGTAATGACTACATAACGATAAAATTTACCGAACACTGTTTTGAGAGCTTATTCATATTTCATGCTAATTTGGGCAATCTGGTAATTTACAAATATCCGAAATTCATTCGCTGACTCAAGCAAGGCAAGAATAATTTTTCCAAGGCATGGGCCTTAAACCCCACCAGTGGTAGAATGTCCCGCGAGACGGCTTCAGAAATTGCCACAACACAAACCAAGCAAACTCTCACGTCGAAGAAAGCCGTGCGGTGGAGCTATTATTGATCTCAGTGTTTGNGAAGGCATGGGCCTTAAACCCCACCAGTGGTAGAATGTCCCGCGAGACGGCTTCAGAAATTGCTACAACACAAACCAAGCAAACTCTCACGTCGAAGAAAGCCGTGCGGTGGAGCTATTATTGATCTCAGTGTTTGTCCGCGTGTAATCATACCACTCAACATTTATTCACATAACTTCCTCCTCAGAGTTCCGACACAACGCTCCTGGCTGTATCCGCTTCACAGTGGCTGAACTGTAAATATCGACCACCGATAGCCTTCACCTCCATACAACTCCAAACAAGCTCGTCTTGTCGTCACGGGCGAGCATTAATGCAGTAGAGGAGCGCGTCCTTCAAACCCTACTCTAACCGGTTTCCGTGGCTTGTTCTGCGGTGAAGGCATCGTCGATCTACCTGGTTCTTTTCATGGTGAGAGTTGTAATGCTTTGCGGTTTTGTTACTCAGATCTTTGTTGTTCCTTATTTTCAGAGGGAGCAACTTGGTTCGAGTTCGTTATTGTGTTCCTTTCTTTGGGTGCGGACTTCTTATTAGAGTGGAGAAAGCTTGTTTGGATGAAATAGGTTTTTAAAGTTTTTCTGGAAATTTAATTTTTTTGTTATTTTTTGTGATGGTTGTGTAGATGAATGCTTCGCAGTCTGCACTTGTGTGCACCGTCGCTTTCTACTTTTTTTTGGTATTTAAAAATGTTTGTTGTAGCTTCTTTACTCTTTCAGTAATGTGATGCTCCTATTGCTTTTTAGATTTTCGGAAATTTGACTAGGAAGCAGCAATCATATGAAAATTTGAAAAGGTCTGTAGAAGAAGGGTTTGCCGTTTGGATTTACGTTTACTTGTTACTTCAAATTCGTACCTGATTCATAGAGTGAATGTTTTTTTTTTTAAATATTCAGTGAAGCGCAGTTGATGTAGGTTCATTAGCAAATTGACAAGGAATTGCGTAATTCTTTCGCTGTGCTGTACTTTTCTTAACTTGTTTTTTTTCTTTTAATTTTTTGACCGAAGTCGTGCTTTTGTTTGTCGGCAAATATGGTTTAACTGATTTTTTATCCCCCCTACTGTGGCGTAGTGGTTTGTGAGCTTTGCCTGGATTGAGTGTCGACTTTGATTTGTGTATATATTGCTATTAAATTCCCTACAAAATTTGAAATAGGATTCAAGAAGTTTTTTTGGTTGCTAGTATTATTTTTCTGATTAGCCTGCTTGAATGAAACTTTAAATTCGAGTGTTGTTTGAATTATATGTTTTTGGGTTGTGTGCTTTATTTTTGTTGATTCTACTCCGGATTTGTCCAAATACTGTACCTTAGGCATTCCAAAATGGATTCCTTTATGCAATAAGAACTAGTCTTTCGAGATCTTTACTACATCCAAGTTAAGTTGTACTGGTTGCAAGTCTTAATATTCCAAGTTCTATGCTACAATGTAAGTCGCTTCTAATTGAGATTTTAAACTTGCTGGTGAATTTTTTGAAACTATGATTAGAACAATGACTAGGTGCAACTTATTGCATTAAGAACGTAACAATTATATATCTAAGTATATTTCTATAATACATAGCCCGCAAAATTGGATACTCAAGCATTAATGCAATCA
>JXCR01015572.1:2898-24866 GCA_002079205.1 Phalaenopsis hybrid cultivar
CCTTCCTAGGGCTGTATATGAGTACGGGTGGTGCTTTGGTTGTAACCCGCTTCGAGGTGGTGACTATCTCCCCACAATCCCGCAACATCTTTCTCTCCATAACATTTATTTCCCTGCTGCTACCATCCTGCCTTCCAACCCACAACTGCTAACTCCATCAGCTCCCTCCCTGTTGATCTTAACTCCTCAAATCGTCCCACGTGCTAGTTTGACTCCATCCCACAACCCAATCTCCTCTCTTGAATCCATCCCATGCTCCAATCCACTCTCTTGAACCCCTTCAACGACCCCAACCTGTTGCCGTCAAACCTCCCTTCACTATTAGTCTGCATCGTAGTGAGTAATAAGTGACAATGGATCAGTGCATCAACTACTTTATTATTAGTCCCCACTTTATGTTTGAGCACAAAGTGTAATGAAGAAAGAAATTTTACCCATGTGGTGTGTCTGCCCTTTAGCTTATTCTGACTATTCAAGAATCTCAGGGACTCGTGATTAGTGTAGAGAGTAAATTCTTTTGCCGACATGTAATAACTCTAGTGATTGGTGGCTCTCACAATAGCATAAAACTATTTGTCGTAATTAGGATATTCTCTCTTAGAATTGTTCAAATTTTCACTGAGGAATACCATAGTGTATCCTCCTTAACAGGTATCACTCTTTACTTCAAATATTTGATTGAAATCTGGAATTGCTAGAACTAATGTTTGAGTCTCATGTTTCTTCAAAACATCAAAACAAACCCGAACATCACTAACCACACCAATTTGTCTGACTTGAGGAGCTCTGTCAAACGTGTCGCGATTGAGCTGAAATTTCTAGTAAACTTCATGTAAAAAGAAATCATACCATAAAATTGGTGTACTTGAGTAAATGACTATAGCCTCGATCTTCGTATGGTACATCTCAATGTCGACAACTGAAAGGATGTATCCCAAAAAACACGCATGCGGTGTAAGAAAATGACACTTCTTTAGATGACCATATAGTTGCTCTATCCAAAAAACCTCAAAAACTCGGCGCATATGCTATAAGTGCTTCTCTTCTAAATTGTTATACACCAGGATATCATTAATGTACACAACCACAAATTTTTCAATGATGACTTAAAAAATTTAGTTCATCAGTCGCATGAAAATACTCGGGGAATTGGACAACCCAAAGGGCATGATTGGTCACCCATACAATCCATCTCGTGTCTTAAAGGGTATCTTCCACTCATCGCTTGGTCTCATCCTGATATGATAGTAGTTATTGCGCAAATCAATCTTGGAAAAGACACTGGCTCTGTGCAATTGATCAAGAAAATCATTCGACCTAGAAATAGGAAACCTGTATTTGATTGTGATCTTGTTCACAACCCTTTTATCTATGCACATGCACCACAGTCCGTTCTTTTTTGACATGATCAATGCAGACACAACACATGGACTGGTGCTCTTGCGAATTAATCCTTGGTCCATCAGATTCTTAACCCGCTTCTATAGCTCTTCGGACGCAGTTGTTCACATATGATAGGCTTGTTGGCTGAGAAGCATTGATCTTGGAATAAGGTATATAACATGTTGTATCTCTCGCAAAGGTGACCATCCATGTGGCATACTATCCGTCAAGATGTCCTGAAACTTTGCTAGCAAGGGTCATACTACCTCATTTATTGGCTCCTTATCATTACCTTCTAGTATCACCAAGGACAATCCCACTGGTACCTATATCATAGCCTATAGGAAGGTAGCGCAAGGCAATATGGCTCCAATATATGTCTGATTGCTCATGAGTATTGATTCCTTTAATGATAGAAGTACAATATGCTTCTCATCCTTGTTAAATGTGTACTTATTTTTTTGTCCATCATGAAACACACGTTTGTCGTACTTTTCTAATAGAATATGACATCCATAGGAACAACATCACACCAAACTTGATTTTGCGGCTTGTTTCCAATTGAAAATTCTAGCAGATATCTCTTGTCGACATAAATCTCATTTCCCTTCTTCAACCAAGTCAGGGAGCACGACTGGGAATACTTTTGTGTACTGAGGCTTAATTTATTTACCAATTACGTAGATACCACATTTTCATAACTACATCTATAGTGAGGCTGCACAACTTCCCCTTTACACTGCAACAAGTACAAAAGATGTTCNGCTGAGGCTTAATTTATTTACCAATTACGTAGATACCATATTTTCATAACTACATCTATAGTGAGGCTGCACAACTTCCCCTTTACACTGCAACAAGTACAAAAGATGTTCTATCTGAGCCACTGTTGATTCCTCTTAGGATCAATCTGGAGAATCTCATTGTCATGTGTTGGTAGTTGGTACTTTTATCTATTGTCACGATCCAGTCCGGGGCTTGTAATTAATAAAGACAGTTACAGACGGTCGGACGGTGGAAATTAAGTTTTATATATTCATTTTCTATAACTAATTATTAACAAATGAAAGAGTTGTTAATCAAATTAAAATTAAAACAATATAATTAAATTTATCNAACGGTCGGACGGTGGGAATTAAGTTTTATATATTCATTTACTATAACTAATTATTAACAAATGAAAGAGTTGTTAATCAAATTAAAATTAAAACAATATAATTAAATTTATCTTGTTACTAGTTGTCCGCATCTTCTATAAATATTTTCTCTTATATCACTCTATCTTTAAATCATTTAATTAAATCCAAAATGTTAGTTTAAAACAACAGTAAACTTAAACAAAACTAATAAATACTCATAATCCTAAACTACAATATTACAAGGAAAAAGAAGTAAAACAAGGGAAAATAAAAATAATATGCNCTTAATTAAATCCAAAATGTTAGTTTAAAACAACAGTAAACTTAAACAAAACTAATGAATACTCATAATCCTAAACTACAATATTACAAGGAAAAAGAAGTAAAACAAGGGAAAATAAAAATAATATGCATGTCAGTTAAACATTTTAATAAATCAATATAAACATTTGATATCTTAAAAATATGTTGCTATTCAATGAATTTTACTATTTTAATAACATATTTATATCATTTTATAGTTGTACAACCGTTACAAGAACACCTTCTAAATATTATATCACTTAAGGTATCAATATCGATATCATTTTTCATTTACGTGCCCGGGTATCTTAACGTTTCCGCTAGTAACATAAATGCATGTTGACAATTTGACATGTATANGTCTAAATATTATATCACTTAAGGTATCAATATCGATATCATTTATCATTTACGTGCCCGGGTATCTTAACGTTTCCGCTAGTAACATAAATGCATGTTGACAATTTGACATGTATANCAAGTTCTTACGTTACTTAAACTTGTTGAATGTTTGCAGTTGCTAGTTGGCATTGTTGCCCAACCCACTTCGGTGTAAGAAACTTCATGATGTGTTTTCCCTAAAGAGCTGGATATTCGTAAGGTGGAGATTTTCTCATAAGGGGCTGAATATTCGCCAAGATGGAGAATTGTTAAGTANACTTATTCTGACTATTCAAGAATCTCAGGGACTCGTGATTAGTGTAGAGAGTAAATTCTTTTGTCGACATGTAATAACTCTAGTGATTGGTGGCTCTCACAATAGCATAAAACTATTTGTCGTAATTAGGATATTCTCTCTTAGAATTGTTCAAATTTTCACTGAGGAATACCATAGTGTATCCTCCTTAACAGGTATCACTCTTTACTTCAAATATTTGATTGAAATCTGGAATTGCTAGAACTAATGTTTGAGTCTCATGTTTCTTCAAAACATCAAAACAAACACGAACATCACTAACCACACCAATTTGTCTGACTTGAGGAGCTCTGTCAAACGTGTCGCGATTGAGCTGAAATTTCTAGTAAACTTCATGTAAAAAGAAATCATACCATAAAATTGGTGTACTTGAGTAAATGACTATAGCCTCGATCTTCGTATGGTACATCTCAATGTCGACAACTGAAATGATGTATCCCAAAAAACACGCATGCGGTGTAAGAAAATGACACTTCTTTAGATGACCATATAGTTGCTCTATCCAAAAAACCTCAAAAACTCGGCGCATATGCTATAAGTGCTTCTCTTCTAAATTGTTATACACCAGGATATCATTAATGTACACAACCACAAATTTTTCAATGATGACTTAAAAAATTTAGTTCATCAGTCGCATGAAAATACTCGGGGAATTGGACAACCCAAAGGGCATGATTGGTCACCCATACAATCCATCTCGTGTCTTAAAGGGTATCTTCCACTCATCGCTTGGTCTCATCCTGATATGATAGTAGTTATTGCGCAAATCAATCTTGGAAAAGACACTGGCTCTGTGCAATTGATCAAGAAAATCATTCGACCTAGAAATAGGAAACCTGTATTTGATTGTGATCTTGTTCACAACCCTTTTATCTATGCACATGCACCACAGTCCGTTCTTTTTTGACATGATCAATGCAGACACAACACATGGACTGGTGCTCTTGCGAATTAATCCTTGGTCCATCAGATTCTTAACCCGCTTCTATAGCTCTTCGGACGCAGTTGTTCACATATGATAGGCTTGTTGGCTGAGAAGCATTGATCTTGGAATAAGGTATATAACATGTTGTATCTCTCGCAAAGGTGACCATCCATGTGGCATACTATCCGTCAAGATGTCCTGAAACTTTGCTAGCAAGGGTCATACTACCTCATTTATTGGCTCCTTATCATTACCTTCTAGTATCACCAAGGACAATCCCACTGGTACCTATATCATAGCCTATAGGAAGGTAGCGCAAGGCAATATGGCTCCAATATATGTCTGATTGCTCATGAGTATTGATTCCTTTAATGATAGAAGTACAATATGCTTCTCATCCTTGTTAAATGTGTACTTATTTTTTTGTCCATCATGAAACACACGTTTGTCGTACTTTTCTAATAGAATATGACATCCATAGGAACAACATCACACCAAACTTGATTTTGCGGCTTGTTTCCAATTGAAAATTCTAGCAGATATCTCTTGTCGACATAAATCTCATTTCCCTTCTTCAACCAAGTCAGGGAGCACGACTGGGAATACTTTTGTGTACTGAGGCTTAATTTATTTACCAATTACGTAGATACCACATTTTCATAACTACATCTATAGTGAGGCTGCACAACTTCCCCTTTACACTGCAACAAGTACAAAAGATGTTCTATCTGAGCCACTGTTGATTCCTCTTAGGATCAATCTGGAGAATCTCATTGTCATGTGTTGGTAGTTGGTACTTTTATCTATTGTCACGATCCAGTCCGGGGCTTGTAATTAATAAAGACAGTTACAGACGGTCGGACGGTGGAAATTAAGTTTTATATATTCATTTTCTATAACTAATTATTAACAAATGAAAGAGTTGTTAATCAAATTAAAATTAAAACAATATAATTAAATTTATCTTGTTACTAGTTGTCCGCATCTTCTATAAATATTTTCTCTTATATCACTCTATCTTTAAATCACTTAATTAAATCCAAAATGTTAGTTTAAAACAACAGTAAACTTAAACAAAACTAATGAATACTCATAATCCTAAACTACAATATTACAAGGAAAAAGAAGTAAAACAAGGGAAAATAAAAATAATATGCATGTCAGTTAAACATTTTAATAAATCAATATAAACATTTGATATCTTAAAAATATGTTGCTATTCAATGAATTTTACTATTTTAATAACATATTTATATCATTTTATAGTTGTACAACCGTTACAAGAACACCTTCTAAATATTATATCACTTAAGGTATCAATATCGATATCATTTTTCATTTACGTGCCCGGGTATCTTAACGTTTCCGCTAGTAACATAAATGCATGTTGACAATTTGACATGTATACGTCAGAGCAACTACAATGGGTTTGCTTCTCATGTGTCACGTGGCTTCAATTGAGTGACAAGATTGGCAAATAATAAAAACATTTAATTTAAGCATAATCATATGAATATTAAGATGCTAAATATCTAATATTATAGGTGAAATTACATGTAAACAACTCATTGAATCTAATTCAATAAAATTAAGATAGAACTTACTAAGAATAACATAAGTGCATATGTAATCACAATTAAATCTAATTAACTTAATCATATTTGGGCAAATTTGGTGAATTAAAGGATATATGTATAACTTAGTAAGTTTACCAACATACATATTAGTTAATAAATGAATATTAAGATATAATAAATAAGCATGTTATCCAAAATTAGGTGATTAGTTGAGTAATAAACATATAAAGCCTAATAAAGAAAATTTAATCTATAAAATAAAAACTTTAAAATTTATTCAAGTTATTATCAAATTTATTTGATCAACATGATGATGATAAGTCCTTTAAGCATATGATCATAAAATAAAATACTTTTTAAAGTACTTTATACATATATGAAAATGTGAAATAAATTATTCAATTGTAAAATTAACTCAAAGAGATGCCCAATAAATATAGGAAAATTTGTATAAGTTTAAGAATATGTTTTGATTATTTCTAATCAGTTTTATTTGTGTTTTCGTCATCCTTATGACCTTTGATAAATCAAACTCAATCAAATACTTTGAATCTAAATTACAACAGCCATTTACTATCATCTTTAGATCTTAAGATTTTCACTGTCTTTTTTGTCTTGAACCCTTTATGCATGCCCTTGAAGTGAGTAATTCTTTTAGTTAGCCTAGTGAATCTTGGCATCATCTCAATGTTTTCTAGAATACAGTCAAACCCTTAGATAAAGCTACGTCAGATTTATTATCATTAAAACAATGGTGAGATACAAATGTTACATGAGCTTTTGTGGTAAACAATTAGAAAGCTTATTCAGTTTGACATAATGGGCATACTAAATGAATGTGAAGTGAAATTAGGAAAGAGCGAGAAATGACAATATTTAAGAGATCCTAGTAGGACTAACTATTTTAGATCAAAATTGATTTAATAGTTTGGGCTACGCAAGAACAGAGCATAGACTGAAAGGCTCGCATGGCTTCAAAGAATAGTAAGTGCAGTGGAAGGATTTAAAGGAAAACTCAAAATAATTAGGTTAATGCTAGTGATGATTATGATAATTTATTTGATTTATCTTTGTGTATAAATCATGATTCACTAATCTAGTGAACATCAAACTATTTCTTGATAGGGGCATTTACATACATACCACCCAATTCCTATGTATTTACATATCTAACACTTACACTTTGTTTTTACATGTATACCACCCAAATCATTCATATCACATAAAAAATACCACTATTTTAACTTTTAAAAAGTGAAATGCACTTTTTCATGCATAGGTAAGGTGGTATATATGTAAAAATTGAAGTTTAGGTGTTGGATATGTAAATAGATAAGAATTGAGTGGGGTGTATGTAAATCTTCCGTTATTTTTTTTTTAATGTATTGTTCTATCCTCCAATTTTTTGAGTAATTTCTTCTAGATACTATTATTATTCCATCNTAATGTATTGTTCTATCCTCCAATTTTTTGAGTAATTTCTTCTAGATACTATTATTATTCCATCAGTTGGGTGCAGCATGCTGAAACTCATTGCAAGGGTCTATTTAACCTCAGGTCATATTTTGGATTCCAGGTTGCTCTTGTTAAGCTGGCCATGAAAAATAAAGGGTTGATAGTTCCTGGATACACGCACCTGCAGAGAGCACAACCTGTTTTGCTTCAGCATCTTCTATTGGCCTACGTGGAACAGGTTAAAAGTCTCTTCTATCAAATTTTTGTTTTAAATGAAAAAGTAATCTTTATCTGTTCTTGTATCATGGTGAAACCTGGATCCATTAATTAACCTACCCAGTAATTAACAAGGAAATGCACTTCGTACCGAATCCTGATTTGAGCTATAGGCGGGACAGTCGGAGTACTGTTTTAAAAATTCCCCTCAGCTGCCCCGCCAATAGCTTAAATCTCTCCCTATACTCCATGACAATCCCTTCCTGAGTCAATACAAAGAATTGCTCATGTAGGTCTCCTTCTGCAATGGCTTCGAAACGTTCTAACAAGCAATTCTTAAATTTTTCCCACGAGCAAATCGGGTATCTAGTCTCCCTCCACTGATATTATGCTAGGGTTTTCCCCTCCAAACATAAACTGTCGCCATGAGCTTTCCTCCCCATTTAGTGAATTCACCGTGATTGCTCTACTCGGTACACCCACCCATGTGCATCTTCCCCGCCGATCCTCAACTTATAACCCTAACATCTTCCCGCCACATTCTCTGCCTCTGGTATTCCCCTCATGTTTCTAGGGTAATACTCTCTCCTTCGATCATAGTCATAACCCATCTCGACTGCTCTCCTTCTTTCTTCGCATTCCTCCATACCTCTTGCATAACCTCTTCTCCAATTTTCGGCCTAACCCCCTCTTTCGATTTAGCCAAGGATTTTCTGGTCAACCCTTGGTTAGGGTTTACAATTGAACCGTCAATAAAGTCTTGAATTGCATCTTAATAAGCTCTCTCATCAACTCCTCCAAGCTCTCAAATCACTTTTTAATGGAGGAAAACCTTTCATCTATGTTGATAAGCTCATCTCATTCGCAAATGACTTCTTCATATCATCTACTTTATTGGTTGTAATTCCTCCTAGAATGGATTTCAATCATGAAGGAATGACTACTATATGATGAAATCTTGTCGACTGAATCGCATATGTATCGCAAGATTGCGTCTGTACCGCGNGCCCTTGGTTAGGGTTTGCAATTGAACCGTCAATAAAGTCTTGAATTGCATCTTAATAAGCTCTCTCATCAACACCTCCAAGCTCTCAAATCACTTTTTAATGGAGGAAAACCTTTCATCTATGTTGATAAGCTCATCTCATTCGCAAATGACTTCTTCATATCATCTACTTCATTGGTTGTAATTCCTCCTAGAATGGATTTCAATCATGACGGAATGACTACTATATGATGAAATCTTGTCGACTGAATCGCATATGTATCGCAAGATTGCGTCTGTACCGCGAGGTCGTAATCCCCTTGTCTGCGTCCGCTTCCAAGGTTTTGACTTCCCAGCTATCACTTAGCACGATTGTATCGCAATGCTTTGGTCTCCACTCCAATACGCCGCAATTGTATTGTTGGCTATCTAGTTCGCACCAACAGTAACGTTGGGTTTGGTCACACGACTATTTGGTCATTGTATATCGCGATCCCACTTTGCTTCCTTTGGTATGCAGCAATCCTGTCGGGACAAAGAAGACTCCGGTCATTGCCAGTTCTTATCGTGACTGTATCACAATCCCATACATGATTCAGTCATTGCTCGCGATTGTATGTTTGTGTGCGGAGATCCCTTCTGCTTCAATTATGGCAGAATGACTTCTCACACTATTCACTAGGGTCCTATTTGTGATCTAAAAAAATCGATGGTTGTGATACCATTTGATACGATTCAAATTGATTTTTCACAGAACTTATGGTACATAATATTTTTATTTCACTAAGCTCAAATAAAAGCAATACATTACCACACAACTCACACGAATACATTAAAGATAAGCACCTATACTTCAAGAGATAGACGATCTCTCCCAAATCCTACTATTTGAGGGAAAGGGAGTCACTCCCACGCCCTAACTCTAAAACTAGAAGACTCAATCTCTTGCATAGCCCTAAACATATTAACCTTTTTTTATACTAAGCAATACAACAATAACTACAACATGCCTTCACATGAATCTTTTTTGTCCATTGCTTACTTTTTGAGTGTCATATTTTCATTCAATTCTAATAGATTAAGATCATTTTTTATATAGTATGCCTAAGTCTTTTCAGGTCCCCATTTGCCTTTTTTAACATAAGTCGAATCTAAAATATCTATTAACTAGATCATCGAATGGTCGACATTTAATGTGACCAACCATCTAAAACGACTCTCTTTAAACTTATTTGCCACTGGAGCCACACCAACCTTATCACAATATATTCATTTTATATTTTGTCTCTAATGCAAAGCCACTCATCCACTCTAGCGATCTCATTTCAACAATACTTAACTTTGTCTTATGCTTCTCCTTTAAAGGCCAACATTTTGCACCATAGAGCATTGCAGGTCTCACCACCATCTTATAAAATTTTTCTTTCTATCTAAGTGGTATTTTTTTATCACACAATAGACCAGATGCATTCCTCCACTTCAACCAAACAACTTGAACTCTACTAATAACATGCCCATCTATATCACCATCAATTTGACCAATAAACCCAAGATATCTAAAACACTCACTCATTTTAATGATTTGATCACTCGTAGTTACAACTCTGCCACTAGAGCTACTACTACTAAAATTACTTTCCATTTATTCAGTTTTAGTTCTACTCAAACAAAGGCCTTTAGATTCCAATGTTGACCTCCATAATTTAAGTTTTTCCTGAACTATTTCTCTAGTCTTATTTACAAGAAGGATATCATCAGCGAAAAACATACACCAAGGTTCATCCTCTTGTAAATGTCCAGGAAAAGCATCCATAACTAAAGCAAAAAGATATGGGCTTAAAATCGAACCTTATGTAATCCAACTTAAATAATAAAATACTTGGTCAATCCTCCTCCTGTCTGAACACCAGTAACAACTCTAGTAAATTATAAAAGATGAAATTGACTTTAGGCTAATAGAAAGGCAAAATTGCCCTTAGACTGAGATGGCGTAACTCATACTTCTTTATCAATCAGCATGAACTATTCTTTGTGATGTTTTTTATTATGCTTTGTCTTAAAATACGGAAGTTTTTCTCGATTCTCTTTCGAATTACACTACCATCTTCATAATGGAATTAAAAAAAAAAAAGCTTTGGCATAAGCTTTTTTTTATATGTCAACTTAGTCTGGACCCTGATTTTTTTTCCATCCAGGTATAGGACTAACAATGTTGTTTATACAGGAAATACAATATGAAATCCAATTTACTTTCTTGTTATTTAGATTTTTATTAGGTATGGCTCATATACCAGGAATTTGGAGTCTCTTGGAATAAAGATGTGTCTCTTGATGTAAAGAGGTGTGTCTCTTGGATTAGTGGGTTGGGGGAGCGAGGGCGTGTTTGTAATTACCTGTGGGTTTTATCTTTAAATAGATGTGTAACCCTATGAATATGTAATTTCTCTGAAATAGTGAAATTCGTCGCTCTGTTGTATGCATCTTTGCCGAACCTCGTTAAATTTTTGTTCGGTCTTCTGGATTTGTGTCGACTACTGTTTTTCTTTGTCCTAAATTTTATAAAAATTGGTATCAGAGCGAGGTTCCAGGGCGGAGGAGATCAGTGCAAGAAGAATGAGGAGGAAGAAGAAGGTTTTGGTTCGGCGGTTTGCGGCTGTTCCCAAGGCGTTTGCGAAAGATCTGCGTTCGCGACAGATCGAATCAGAGTAGCGCGGAAACAGGAAGGCCATTGCCTGGCGATCTTCCGCGAACAGGAGTTCGGACAAAAGAGTGTCGCGGACGGCATTTGCGTAAGGAGGTTCGCGGACGAGCTTCGACGACGAGGGTCTTCGGTGCTTGCGAATCGCGGGAGGAGGTTCTTCGCGATTAGTGATTGGACCAGTTAGCAGCGACGATCCGCGACAGACAGAGTCAAGCGGAACCTCGACAGCAGGGCTTCTACTGCGATCGACAGAGGCGACCGGGCGAGATCTCGAGAAAGCTTGCCCGACGGAGCCCCGAAGGGTTTCGACAAGCAGTTCGCGGTAGATTGGAGCAGGCGATTTGGAATCGCGAAGTTCGATCAGGTGATCGACATCAAGGAGAGTTCGCGGCAGAGGAGGAAGAATCGCTCCTTCCAAGCGGGCGGTTGCGAACGGTTGCAGATCGCTCCTTCCGGTCGGTTTCACCAAGGTGTCCGCGGGCAGTTCTCCTTCTAGGTGGGCGGTTGCGAATTGCAGCGAGGAAGGGAAGGAATCTTTTGATTTTCATGGGGGAATATTCCCTTTTGATCTTTCCTTTGTTGGAGGCCCAAGGGAGGAAATTCTCGGATTTCTTGGGAGCGAATTATTTTGCTTGAGCAAAGGAACAAACTTTGAGAGAATTGCAGCGACGAGGAGAAGAGGCAGTCAAGCGGGGTTCGCTAGTTTCACAGGAATCAGAGGAGTTCGGCGAGAAGTGGTCCGAGGCAAACTTTTCGTAGAGGAATTCACGCAGAGGTGCGACGCCGGTCGGCGGCTCAAGACAACCTATGAAAGTGTCGGCGAAGGGCTTTGCTAAGCGTCGCAACAGTTCGCGGAGCAGTTCGTTGGGTCTTCGCAAACTGCAGAGCAGGAGTTCACAGAGAATCTGTCGGTGTTGCGATAGGTGGTGCTCGATCATCTGATTGTTCGCAAATTTGTCGCAGGGGGAGTTGCAACAGGTGCAATTGCGACAGGTGGTGTTCGACAGCAGTGTTCGCAAGTTTGTCGCAGGAGTTATGGCAGATGCAGTTGCGACAGGTGATGCTCGGCCAACGGAGTTCACAAGTTTGTCGCAGGAGTTGTGGCAGGTGCAGTTGCGACGGGTGGAGTTCGTGAATTTCGCGGATTGTTCGCAGATTTGTCGCAGAAGAAATTGTGACAGGTGGAGTTTGGCTGGTGTTCGCAATATTTCAGCCGAATTTTTTGTGCAAATAGGAAAGATTTTTTGTGTGAAAAATTTAATTCACGAATCATAGAAAACTGCTGGAAAATTGCTGCAATTGACAGAAAATTTCAGGTTTATTTGATTTTATTTGTGGTGTGTTTTGTTTCAATACAAGACAGAAAAAGTTCACTGCAGGATTAATTTCAAATGACAATGTCTGGTGCAAAATTCGAGATAATGAAGTTCGATGGAATCGGGAACTTCGGATTGTGGCAAATAAGTGTGAAAGATTTGTTAGCACAACAAGGAATTTTGAAGACATTACACGCTATGAAAACTGATGGTAATATCTATAAACTGTTGGGGAGTATAGTTGTAGGTGAAGTTCACTCTGTCAGATCATATGATGAAATTGCAGCAGATATTTTAACCAAGTCAGATATTTTCAACAAGTTTTTACGTTACTTGAACTTGTTGAATGTTTGCAGTTGTTAGTTGACATTGTTGCCCAACCCACTTCGGTGTAAGAAACTTCATGATGTGTTTTCCCTAAAGGGCTGGATATTCGTAAGGTGGAGATTTTCTCATAAGGGGCTGAATATTCGCCAAGATGGAGAATTGTTAAGTANAAGCTTTGGCATAAGCTTTTTTTTATATGTCAACTTAGTCTGGACCCTGATTTTTTTTCCATCCAGGTATAGGACTAACAATGTTGTTTATACAGGAAATACAATATGAAATCCAATTTACTTTCTTGTTATTTTGATTTTTGTTAGGTATGACTCATATACCAGGAATTTGGAGTCTCTTGGAATGAAGATGTGTCTCTTGATGTGAAGAGGTGTGTCTCTTGGATTAGTGGGTTGGGGGGAGCGAGGGCGTGTTTGTAATTATCTGTGGGCTTTANAGATTTTTATTAGGTATGGCTCATATACCAGGAATTTGGAGTCTCTTGGAATAAAGATGTGTCTCTTGATGTAAAGAGGTGTGTCTCTTGGATTAGTGGGTTGGGGGAGCGAGGGCGTGTTTGTAATTACCTGTGGGTTTTATCTTTAAATAGATGTGTAACCCTATGAATATGTAATTTCTCTGAAATAGTGAAATTCGTCGCTCTGTTGTATGCATCTTTGCCGAACCTCGTTAAATTTTTGTTCGGTCTTCTGGATTTGTGTCGACTACTGTTTTTCTTTGTCCTAAATTTTATAAAAATTGGTATCAGAGCGAGGTTCCAGGGCGGAGGAGATCAGTGCNCTTTATCTTTAAATAGATGTGTAACCCTATGGATATGTAACTTCTCTGAAATAGTGAAATTCGTCGCTCTGCTGTATGCATCTTTGCCGAACCTCGTTAAAGTTTTGTTCGGTCTTCTGGATTTGTGTCGATTCCTGTTTTTCTTTGTCCTAAATTTTATAAAAATTGGTATCAGAGCGAGGTTCCAGGGCGGAGGAGATCAGTGCAAGAAGAATGAGGAGGAAGAAGAAGGTTTTGGTTCGGCGGTTTGCGGCTGTTCCCAAGGCGTTTGCGAAAGATCTGCGTTCGCGACAGATCGAATCAGAGTAGCGCGGAAACAGGAAGGCCATTGCCTGGCGATCTTCCGCGAACAGGAGTTCGGACAAAAGAGTGTCGCGGACGGCATTTGCGTAAGGAGGTTCGCGGACGAGCTTCGACGACGAGGGTCTTCGGTGCTTGCGAATCGCGGGAGGAGGTTCTTCGCGATTAGTGATTGGACCAGTTAGCAGCGACGATCCGCGACAGACAGAGTCAAGCGGAACCTCGACAGCAGGGCTTCTACTGCGATCGACAGAGGCGACCGGGCGAGATCTCGAGGAAGCTTGCCCGACGGAGCCCCGAAGGGTTTCGACAAGCAGTTCGCTGTAGATTGGAGCAGGCGATCTGGAATCGCGAAGTTCGATCAGGTGATCGACATCAGGGAGAGTTCGCGGCAGAGGAGGAAGAATCGCTCCTTCCAAGCGGGCGGTTGCGAACGGTTGCAGATCGCTCCNAAAGCTTGCCCGACGGAGCCCCGAAGGGTTTCGACAAGCAGTTCGCGGTAGATTGGAGCAGGCGATTTGGAATCGCGAAGTTCGATCAGGTGATCGACATCAAGGAGAGTTCGCGGCAGAGGAGGAAGAATCGCTCCTTCCAAGCGGGCGGTTGCGAACGGTTGCAGATCGCTCCTTCCGGTCGGTTTCACCAAGGTGTCCGCGGGCAGTTCTCCTTCTAGGTGGGCGGTTGCGAATTGCAGCGAGGAAGGGAAGGAATCTTTTGATTTTCATGGGGGAATATTCCCTTTTGATCTTTCCTTTGTTGGAGGCCCAAGGGAGGAAATTCTCGGATTTCTTGGGAGCGAATTATTTTGCTTGAGCAAAGGAACAAACTTTGAGAGAACTGCAGCGACGAGGAGAAGAGGCAGTCAAGCGGGGTTCGCTAGTTTCACAGGAATCAGAGGAGTTCGGCGAGAAGTGGTCCGAGGCAAACTTTTCGTAGAGGAATTCACGCAGAGGTGCGACGCCGGTCGGCGGCTCAAGACAACCTATGAAAGTGTCGGCGAAGGGCTTTGCTAAGCGTCGCAACAGTTCGCGGAGCAGTTCGTTGGGTCTTCGCAAACTGCAGAGCAGGAGTTCACAGAGAATCTGTCGGTGTTGCGATAGGTGGTGCTCGATCATCTGATTGTTCGCAAATTTGTCGCAGGGGGAGTTGCAACAGGTGCAATTGCGACAGGTGGTGTTCGACAGCAGTGTTCGCAAGTTTGTCGCAGGAGTTATGGCAGATGCAGTTGCGACAGGTGATGCTCGGCCAACGGAGTTCACAAGTTTGTCGCAGGAGTTGTGGCAGGTGCAGTTGCGACGGGTGGAGTTCGTGAATTTCGCGGATTGTTCGCAGATTTGTCGCAGAAGAAATTGTGACAGGTGGAGTTTGGCTGGTGTTCGCAATATTTCAGCCGAATTTTTTGTGCAAATAGGAAAGATTTTTTGTGTGAAAAATTTAATTCACGAATCATAGAAAACTGCTGGAAAATTGCTGCAATTGACAGAAAATTTCAGGTTTATTTGATTTTATTTGTGGTGTGTTTTGTTTCAATACAAGACAGAAAAAGTTCACTGCAGGATTAATTTCAAATGACAATNGTTTCGTGTGAAAAATTTAATTCACGAATCATAGAAAACTGCTGGAAAATTGCTGCAATTGATAGAAAATTTCAGGTTTATTTGATTTTATTTGTGGTGTGTTTTGTTTCAATACAAGACAGGAAAAGTTCACTGCAGGATTAATTTCAAATGACAATGTCTGGTGCNACGAGAAGGGGTCCGAGGCAGACTTTTCGTAGAGGAATTCACGCAGAGGTGCGACGCGGGTCGGCGGCTCAAGACAACCTATGAAAGTGTCGGCAAAGGGCTTTGTTAAGCGTCGCAACAGTTCGCGGAGCAGTTCGTTGGGTCTTCTCAAACTGCAGAGCAGGAGTTCACAGAGAATCTGTCGGTGTTGCGACAGGTGGTGCTCGATCATCTGATTGTTCGCAAATTTGTCGCAGGGGGAGTTGCAACAGATGCAATTGCGACAGGTGGTGTTCGCCAGCAGTGTTCGCAAGTTTGTCGCAGGAGTTATGGCAGATGCAGTTGCGACAGGTGATGCTCGGCCAACGGAGTTCACAAGTTTGTCGCAGGAGTTGTGGCAGGTGCAGTTGCGACGGGTGGAGTTCGTGAATTTCGCGGATTGTTCGCAGGTTTGTCGCAGGAGAAATTGTGACAGGTGGAGTTTGGCTGGTGTTCGCAATATTTCAGCCGAATTTTTTGTGCAAATAGGAAAGATGTTTCGTGTGAAAAATTTAATTCACGAATCATAGAAAACTGCTGGAAAATTGCTGCAATTGATAGAAAATTTCAGGTTTATTTGATTTTATTTGTGGTGTGTTTTGTTTCAATACAAGACAGGAAAAGTTCACTGCAGGATTAATTTCAAATGACAATGTCTGGTGCAAAATTCGAGATAATGAAGTTCGATGGAATCGGGAACTTCGGATTGTGGCAAATAAGTGTGAAAGATTTGTTAGCACAACAAGGAATTTTGAAGACATTACAAGCTATGAAACCTGATGGTAATATCTATAAACTGTTGGGGAGTATAGTTGTAGGTGAAGTTCACTCTGTCAGATCATATGATGAAATTGCAGCAGATATTTTAACCAAGTCAGGTATTTTCAACAAGTTCTTACGTTACTTAAACTTGTTGAATGTTTGCAGTTGCTAGTTGGCATTGTTGCCCAACCCACTTCGGTGTAAGAAACTTCATGATGTGTTTTCCCTAAAGAGCTGGATATTCGTAAGGTGGAGATTTTCTCATAAGGGGCTGAATATTCGCCAAGATGGAGAATTGTTAAGTATGACTCATTTCCTAGGAATTTGGAGTTTCTTGGAATGAAGATGTGTCTCTTGGTGTGAAGGGGTGTGTCTTTTGAATTAGTTGGTTGGGGGGAGCGAGTGCGTGTTTGTAATTATCTGTGGGTTTTATATATAAATAGATGTATAACCCTATGGATATGTAACTTCTCTGAAATAGTGAAATTCGTCGCTCTGCTCTCTATGATGTAGTCATCTTTGTCGAACCTCGTTAAATCTCTATTTTTCTTCTCGATTTGTGTTGATTCTTGTTTTTCTTCTCTCTAAATTTCATAACAATTTTTTGTTTTTGGCTTTGGAAAAAAAAAGGAAGATTTTTACATACGTACTTCTCAATTCCCATGTATTTACATATCTAGCACCTAAACTTCAATTTTTACATACATTTCACCTTACCTATATATGAAAAGGTGTATTCACTTTTTAGGAATATTTACATGCATTCCACTCAATTAACATGTATTTACATATCTAACACCTAAACTTCAATTTTTACATACATGCCACCTTATTTATACACGACAAGGTGTATTTCCCTTTTCTAGAGTAAAAATAATGATATTTTTGATGTGGTATAAGAATACTTGGGTGGTATAAATGTGAAGAAGTGAAGTTTAGGTGTTAGATATGTAAATACATAGGAATTGGGTGGTATGTATGTAAGTGCCCCCACTTTTTAAAAATTAAAATGGTGGTCTTTTTGATATGAAATAAAGGATTTGGGTGGTATAAATATAAAAAGTAATGTTCAACTGTTATATATGTAAATACATAGGAATTGGGTGGTATTTATAAACGCTCCCATAAAAATTCTTCTTCCTAAGGTTATTTGTTGAAGACAACTTAAAATAATCCACCTGTTGTTTAGCTGGTTTTAATTTTCAAGCTCTTAATTCTCTTTCAGCTTGAACGTGATATTGGTAGGCTGAACAACTGCAAGGATCGAATGAACTTCTGCCCACTTGGTGCTTGTGCTTTGGCTGGTACTGGCCTTCCAATAGATAGGTTCATGACTTCAAATGCTTTGGGCTTTACTGCTCCACTGAGAAATAGGTATAAAACTTAATGCTTTTTGCTTGCTTTGTTTTTTTGATTTTTTTTTGTTTTAAATTTCTTTTTGTGGGTTATTATAATCTCAGTAAGCTCTTGGTTTAAAATGTCCTTGAAGATTATCAATACTGATTTTGAGGATCTGGAAATCTTTTATTCGATTTTTTGATCCATTATTAGTCACATTATGTGCATTTTGCACTAAAAAAAAGTGCTGCTTAAATCAAATTCAATGCTCCCTACCTCAAAATCTTATTGCACCCTCATTTCTGCACTTGAATCAAATTCACTGCTCCCTACTCCAAAATTTTATTGCACCCTTGTATCCCATCGATACCAAGAAGAGAATTATCTCAACGAAAATAAAGTATTTGGTCTTTGAACCATTGGTTAGGAATTAATGTCAAGTTAGAGTTAATTTTTCTTCGATTTCTGATTTGTTTTATGGAACTTAAATATTGAATTTATATTGGTGATGTGCTATATGCACCAAGTCTTGGCTGCAAGCGTAGCTAAGTGCTTGTTAATTGAGTTTTGTGTATGAATTCTTAGAAATGGCATCAATTTAATCTGAGGAAACATTTAAATTAATTGTATTTGAGGACCCAAAATGTTAGCCATGTATTATGCAGGAAAGTAGGTTGAACTAAAGCTAGTCCAATTTACGATATACTCAGTTAGATTACAGTCTTATTCAAACAAAAAAATACCGCACATAAATAAATTGCTAATAGAAAATATACCTAATAAGAAAAAAATATATATAAGAATTAAGTCAGAAAAATACAAGAGTTTCTGCTAAATTGTTAACCGGGCGGGAATTTTCCAATTCGGCCCTTTTGCAACAGTATGTAAAAAGAAGCATTCTTTATTCTTTTTTGCTCTTCGCATTTTTTGTAAAAGAAATTTAAAGTTCCTTTTCATAAATGTTTGACTATTATATGCAGCATTGATGCAGTTTCAGACAGAGATTTTGTACTGGAATTCCTTTCTGCAAATTCCATAATTGCCATGCATCTTTCAAGGCTTGGAGAAGAATGGGTTTTGTGGGCTTCAGAAGAGTTTGGATTCTTGACTCCTAGTGATTCTGTTTCAACTGGAAGCAGCATCATGCCTCAAAAGAAAAATCCAGATCCAATGGAGCTCGTCCGCGGTAAATCTAGCAGAGTCATTGGAAGCCTTGTAACTCTTCTTGTTTTGTGTAAAGGGCTCCCTCAAGCCTACAACCGTGATTTACAAGTAAGATCTCAGTACTTCAAATCTCTCTCTCTCTCTCTCTCTCTCTTCTTTACCTTATAAAGTTCTAAAAAACATGCTTTACAAACATAGCACTCATATGCAATTACATATTTAATACCCAAACTTTACTTTTTATAGTTATATCTCTCAAATCATAATATAATAAAAAAAAATACCGTCATTTTTACTTTTATGGGCATTTACAAAAATCCCTCCAAATTCTTATGTTTTTACATATCAATCACCTAAACTTTGCCTTTTACATTTTTATCATTGAAATCTTTCATACTTAAAAAATATCACTATTTTTAGGGCTATCAAAAAATCTCGTGTTTTTCGAGCAGCTCGTGTTCGGCTCGTTAAGTAGCTCATATTTGATTCGCACGTTAAGCAAGTGAGTTGAACACGAACCATTTTTTAGCTCGATTTATAAACGAGCTGAACTCGAATAAGTGTTTGTTCTTTCATATTTTGCTTTTTTTGACTCAAAATAATTCAATTATTAAATAATAATATCTATTTATATTTATTTATATTAATCTTTATNTCATTTTTTAGCTCGATTTATAAACGAGCTGAACTCGAATAAGTGTTTGTTCTTTCATATTTTACTTTTTTTGACTCAAAATAATTCAATTATTAAATAATAATATCTATTTATATTTATTTATATTAATCTTTATATTGTATTTAAAAATACAAAAATTTATTATTTTTTTAAGACTTATTTAGGTGATATAACTATAAAAGAATACCTCGCATCTTGTATTTTATATTTATAAGAATACAAGTGCTATTTAAAAGCAAACCAAAGTTGGCTAAGTTGAAAATAAATAAATAAATAAATGTGGGCTTGAGTCAATTCAATGAGAAGCAAACGTGCTCGGCTCGAATTTGAATTCGAGCCAAACACGAGCTAATTCGAGTTTAATCAAACCGAGCACGAATACATTAAACACGAGCCATAAAAACATAGGCTAATTTTGAAAAAAAAAAATTGGAAAGAGCTAAACACAAACAAGCTCTCAACTCACTTATGTAAATGTATCTTTTTTTGTAATAGGTAAGGTGTTATATATGTAAAAATTGAATTTTAGGTGTTAGATATTTAAATGCATAAAAATTGACTGGTATGTATGTAAATTTTACATTTTAATAAATGGGGAAATTTACATACATACCACACAATTCTTATGTATTTACATATCTAACACCTAAAGTTCGATATTTACATTTATAGCACCTTGATGTCATAAACCCATGCATGAAAAAGTGTTATCACTTTTAAAAGGTAGTTATGATAGTTTTTTTGATGTGATGTTAAAAGATTTGAGCGGTATGCATGTAAATATGAATGTGTAGGTGTGACGTGCATCAGGTGCTACAAAGCACGAACGGCTCACGCAAGTATACGTGGCGTATCAATAGTACCGGGTTTCGAGTCCGGATGTCGATTCCACTGGGAACTAGGTAAATCCAATTATGAAAATGTTTTAGTCTCTAAATGTCGGTCCTAGTCTGAAANCCAGGTGCTACAAAGCACGGACGGCTCATGCAAGTATACGTGGCGTATCAATAGTATTGGGTTTCGAGTCCGGATGTTGATTCCACTGGGAACTAGGTAAATCCAATTATGAAAATGTTTTAGTCTCTAAATGTCGGTCCTAGTCTGAAANATCTTCCTCAAAGCGTAACATTTTCGTACGAGATGCAAACAATTAACGATAACTTATATAAAANTTAGGCGCCACTTAGCAATTTGAACAAATCATTTAATGCGTAGGCACTGATATCGCGACGTCTAGACGCCAGTATATAGCGCTAGGTGTTGCTTAGGCAGTGCCTACTTTTTGTGCTCTCGTGATTCTGGATGAATTTTGGTTTGTTTGGGCGNCTAGGCGCCACTTAGCAATTTGAACAAATCATTTAATTCGTAGGCACTGATATCGCGACGTCTAGACGCCAGTATATAGCACTAGGTGTTGCTTAGGCAGTGCCTACTTTTTGTGCTCTCGTGATTCTGGATGAATTTTGGTTTGTTTGGGCGCCCAAGCACCGCTAACCCGGCGCCTAGGCGCTAAACCGCACCTCTCCAGTTTAATCATTCTAAGTCTCATTCGACTTCTTTTTTGCTACAACATGCCAAAACAACAAAAAAAAAATCTTCCTCAAAGCGTAACATTTTCGTACGAGATGCAAACAATTAACGATAACTTATATAAAATTTAAAAACACATAAAATTCCCTCAAACTTGAAAGTTACTTGCCCTAAAGTAATTTCAAATTAATTTTGATTTCCCAAGAATTTATAAATGGTGAATTCATTTGTCAATAATTTTTTTTTAATCCAGAATTCAGAAATTTGCATAAATAAAACAACATTTAATTCTATAGAACTTCCTTTCAAAGTTTTCCTTCAAAACAAATAACTCCACACAAAAACTAATAAAATATATACATTTACTTCAAACATTTCTTTATTGCAGCTTAACTAAATCAATTGAGAATGTTAACTCTAAAAAGTTTAAGCGCCTATTAATTCAGATTCCTCAAATAGTAGTCTATAAGCAAATAATTGAATTAGAAGGGAATGTCCATGATTGAACTTTAAATTCCTATACAGTAGATGGCAGAACCATTTTATGATAGTGTCATCTCAAGCTTCTCCCCATAAGTTCATGTTATATATATATATATATATATATATATATATATAT
>JXCR01015577.1:0-10488 GCA_002079205.1 Phalaenopsis hybrid cultivar
CCGAGTCTTCAGCCACTCCTAATGTGTCTAACAATTCAAGTATCACCCTTCTTAAGGCTCACATCGCCAGAGAGGGATTCGAACCCCCGACCTGAGGGGTTTTACACCAAGGATGTCAACCTACAGGCCGGGGTACACTTTTCTATTTTTCTATTTCTATCATTAATAATTAAATAATTAAATATTCATGAAAGAATCACTGAAGAAGGTAAGAAAATTTAATAAATAAAAAATTTGTACATTTCTGGTTGTTGTTCTCGACTCCTGTATACATTTGATCCTCTTATATTCATCTTAATCAAAAGCTTAAACCTGAAAAAAAAAGTTAAAGCAACATAATGAGTTATCTAAAGATAACCCAGAAGAAATAACACTTCTAAACTACAATAATCCAAAGAAAAGAAAACAATATACATGATGGTCTTTTATATCTTTATAAAAGTCTTTTACTATGTTAATCTTTCATATGAAATCTTTGAATATACTAACAATACCAGAGTTAACCCAAACAACGACGTATAACACAATTTTATTAAAGGTTTAAACAAGATTACAATAGACTCAAAAGAAAGAAACACTACACATAAACAAAAACGTAAAACAAAAAATTACAAATAAAAACTCGACAAAAGAAAACACAAGCTTGATAAGGAGGGAGTCCGAGTGATGGTGCAAGGTCGGACAGCGGTCTGCCGGATGCAGAAAAAAGCCGGGCAGCAATTTGCAGGGGTGCAGGGAGGAGTCTGAGGTAGTACGACAGGTTGGGAAGCAGACGACGGTTGTTGGGCAGAGGGCAGGAGTGGTGGCAGCTTGCTGTAGGGTTGGGAGGTGAGCTGACAATAGCAAGAAAGCAGAAGACAACGATCTGCTGGATGCAGAAGGAAGCTAGGCAGCAACCTACAAGGGTGCAAGGAGGAGTCTGAGGTGGTACGGCAGGTTGGGAAGCAGCCGACTGGTGCTGGGTAGAGGGCTGGAGCGGTGGCAACCTACTGTAGGACTGGGAAGTGGGTTGACACCAACAGGAAGGGTAGAAGGACAAATAAATATTTTGGCAGGGTCGAGCTATAGCCAGAGCACCATCCAAACTCGTGGAGACGATAACCACCTTAGATGAGGGACAGTCAGAGCACTACCTCGACATCGGATACAACCCTCAAAGGGAAAACATCATGTTTTAAACATGCATTCATATATCAAAAACAAGACCCGCAACTCTAAACATCTCATCTAGCCTTTATTTTAGATAATATTTAAAATAAGAAAGAAGAATAACATCAAGATTTTAGATTTAAGGAAATAAAATGAAGGAAAATCAGATTTAGGAAAGGGTAAATAAAGTAATCAAAATTTACATTTTGGAAAGGATATAGAATAAGAAAGTATTTAAAATAAGGAAGAAGAATAAAATATAACCAGGATTTCAGATATTAGGAAAGAATTTAAATATGAAAGTGCAAGGAAAGAAAGAAGAGGAGGAAAAGGAGAGGAAAGGAAAAGAGGGGAAAAAGGAGGGGATGGCAGCCCCTCTCCCTTGAGGACCGGTCGGTCCTCCCCCAAGCCCCGCATCAGTCTTCCGGGGTTGGGGGAGCTTCGACCTCATCTGTCGAAGCTTCTGGTCCCTTACCTTTAATCAAGCAGCTCCTGAATCCCACTGTCGACTGTACTGCCTCTCAAAGCACTTGTGAGAGTACCTCCATCTCGGTCCAATCTCCTGGAACTGAAATCTCTTGAATGTTGGTGGTCATGGTGGTAGAGAATCGATTCACTAAAACCGATCCCGCTACTCTGCTGGTAAGGGCTCCTGTCTCTTCATGAGCCACCAAAGGAAGAAGAATGAGACAATTAACGTCCTTGGTGAAGGAATACGTGTTTCTAAATCTATCCTGTTGAGTCTTCCAGTCAAATTTTCATGACACTCCTAGCAGAACGTGGCAAACATCCATGGAAACCACACTACGTCATAATTGGTCCTGCAGCTATCTCCCTATTGAAAACTCTAGCAGGCATTGTCGGTTGATGCTGACCCAATTTTTCTGCTTTAGCCACGTCAGTGAATAGGGTTGGGAATGCCTCTAAGTCGTGAGTCTCAGTTTCTCTACCATCTGAGTTGATGTCACGTTGTTGCTACTACCCCAGTCGATGATAAGGCAGCATATTTTTCTATTCAATCTGCAGTGGGTGTAGAAAATGTTGCGGCGAAGCCACCGCATTTCCTCGTGTCCTCTTCTTGCAAATTTTTTGTCGAATCACAAGTCCTTATCCCTCATCTGATGGAAGTTGATGCTCCTCACCCTGTTCCTCAGCTTCCTGCTCCTTGCTAACCTCTTCCACAACGCTCTACTCGGTAAAATATATAACTCTACTTGTCAGACAGCTAGAGATTATGTGCCCGAATCCATGTCATTTGAAGCATTTTTTTGGCAGACACTGTAGTCAGCTTCTTCTCACTGAGGGGTGGCTTTATCCATATCTGAACCAATTTTCTCTATTTTTTGCAGCGCGCTCCTGGTGGTGTCTCTAACTCTGGGTGGTTACTTGGTTGGTGGTGGTTGTCGGTTTAGCTTTTGTTGCCTTTCCACTTTCAATACTAGTGTCCGAACATCGCCCAATATCTAGTACGATTATAACTGCACCACATTGTTAATACTAGGCTTCAAGCCACCAAGATATCTGGCTACTGTATTCTCATTTGGTTCTGTCAAGTCGCACTTCAGCTATAAGCGGTCGAATTGAGCCATGAAATCCTCCACTGAAAGGTGCAAACTGTAGAGTTTCAAAAGCACGTCTTGGTGGTAATGAGGAGGAAGATATTTCTTCTGCATGGTTTTCTTCAGCTTCTCCCACTTGGTAATCTTTCACTGCCATCTCGCCTCCTCTATCGTTGTACGTTCTCTCACCATAGGGAGGCACTTTCTTCAATTTGATAGCAACTAATTTGATCCGCCTCTCTTCGGGCACCTCTTTGTATTTGAAAATCCGCTCAATTGCCTATAGTCATTCAATAAATTCATTTGGATCCATGCTTCCATCAAACTTGGGTAAATCTACCTTGATCCAGTGGTCTTAGTGCCCTCCAAATGACATCTCTTCTCGGAAAGTTTCTCAGTGGAAGGGACGTAGATATCTCTCTTTAGGTCTCCTCTGATATTGGATTCCAAAATGTCGTGTCCTATCTTCTTCATTGCTGAAATTATCCCTATGAAAGGGATTCAGATCCTCTTCTCTCTCTCCCCTTCGACTCCTCAAGTCTCAGTTGAAGGTACTCCTTACCGTATCATGTCTTTAATCTCTGCAATTCTTTGTTGGTGACGATGGAGTTCTCATCATATCTCTTCCCGAGTAGGCTCAGACATATTTTTCCTTGGCGATATATTTCACAGTTTGAGATCCGTGAAAGGAAGTAAAAGAAGGAACAAAGAAAGAAGAGAAAAAATAAATGAAAGAAAAAAAACTTGGTGTGGTGGATTGGGTAGGGAAGATGTTAAAACCCTAGAATTGGGATTGCTCTGATACCAAATGTTACCGAATTTAACCCAAACCATGCCACACACAAATTTATTAAGAACTTAAACAAGGTTACAAGGAAGACTCAAAGGTAGAAAGATTACACAAAAAAACAAAAGCGTAAAACAGATGATTGCAAATAAAGACTCGCAAAAGAAGGCACAACAAACTTGATGAGGAGGGAGCCCGGGCGGTGGTGCAAAGTCAACGGCTATGGTGAAGGCCGGAAAGGTGTCTCGCTGCTATGGAAAAAATTGGCAGCAAATCAGGGAGGAGGGGAGGTGTTGAACCGCGGTTAAAGGAGGTAGAGAGCATTGTCAGCGGCTGGGAAAAGGTCAGGCAGAAGATTGAGGCCTGTTGGAGGAAGAGTGGAGGGGTTGCGGCTTGCTGGAAGGTAGAGGACAACAGTCTGCTTTATGTAGGAAGAAGCTGGGCAGCGGTCTCCAGGGGCGCAGAGAGGACTATGAGGTGGCCCGACAAGCTGGGAAGCAGCTGGCGGTTGCTGGGCAGAGGATAGAAGTGGTGGCGGTCTGTTGTAGGGCTGGGAGATGGGCTGACAACAACAGGAAAGTAGAGGACAGTTGCCTGATGGATGCAGGAGGATGTTGGGCAGTGGCCTGCAGGGGTGCAGAGAGGAGTCTGAGGCGGTTCGACAAGCTTGCAAGCAGCCGACGGGTACTAAGTAGAGGACAAGAATAGTGGTGGCCTGTTGTAAGGCTAGAGGCGGGTTGATAGCAGCAGGAAGTGTGGAAGAACAAAAAAATATCTTGATGGGGTCAAGCTACAGTCAAACCACCAGCCAAACCCGTGAAGATGATCACCACCTAGAATGAGGGACAGTCGAAGCACTACCTCAACAACGGATATAGCCCTCCGAGGGAAAATATCAAGGCTAAAAACTGAATTCATATATCAAAAATAAGACCCCAACTCTAAGAGCCTCATCCTTCATTCATAATAAGGTTAGGACTTTATTTTAGGTAATATTTAAAATAGGAAAAAAAAATAAAATCAAGATTTTAGATTTAGGTAAGGAAATAAAGTGAGAGAAAATCTAATTTAAGGAAAGGTAAATAAAGTAATTAAAAATCAGATTTTGGAAAGGACTTAAAATAAGAAATGAGAAAAAAATATAATCAAGATTTCAAATTTTAGGAAAGGATTTAAAATAGAAAATGGGTGGGAAAGAAAAAAAGAAAGGAAGGAAAGGAGAAGAAAGAAAAAGGGGGAAGAGGAAGGAAGGGGAGGCAGCTCCACTCCCTTGAGTATCGGTCAGTCCTCCCCTGAGCCCCGCGTCAACTAATGCATGCATCAATGACATTTTCTAAATGAAAATACTCAAGATTTTTATATGCATTAATTTTAACTTTAGTTTTACTTTATACACTTTACATACACATCTGTCTGCTTTGAGGATCACTGTCAAATAATCTAACACACCCTTGACCGATATTGCACTATCGGCTTCTGTCGGCACAGCGGTTATTAATATACACATTACAATTATCGAGGGTAGAAAGATTTTTACTTGCCCCTCACCGATATTATCTCATTGGCACAGCAGTTAGTGATATATACATCACAATTGTCTGTGGTGGTAAGCTCTGTCTACTCGTCCCTGATCGATATTATTCCACCGGCACAGCGGTTAGTAAACTAAATTCTCAATTATCTAGGGTGGCAAAAAAACCTCTATGCGCATGGGTACACTGACGTCCCATATCTGTACAATTAGAGGGTGAACTCCCTTGAACATGCACAAACAACATCTATGCATATCATATTTTCATTTCATCATTCAAAACATACATTACTTTCATGTGAGACTTATATTTATTTACTAAAAACCTGCAACTCTATTAAAATTCAAGGTCATATTTACACTTGTCTAAAGATCAAATAAGGGTCAAGTCATAATCTGACATATATATCTAATCATACAATGAGCTAACATGTTCATCTTCATTGGAATCTAAACACCGTGTAATCTAATATCTTAAAAAAAAATATACTATGCAACTATTAAGACAACATTAACATGCATATATCATGACTAATCATATGAAGAATTTAATACGATTTAATTTCATTGTTCAACTATTAAACATGCATATTTTTTTATATCTGATAATATGAAGAATCTACTATAATCTACATATCATTGAAATTGATCATAAATGAATTCAAGCATACATAAAAATGATGAAAATTACTGAAATTCAGAAATAACATTACTTGTCTTAACCTAGCTTGCTCATCTTACAGACATCGTTTCTCTAAAATCTTGATTGCTAATATAAATTGATATGTTATTAACTATACATTTTAAAATAAATCAAACTTTGACATTAATTATCATATACATTTTTCCTTCAGAGTGATTTGCTCCTGGAACATAACCAAATAATTCTTTCTACAATTACCTCATGTTTCAATTAAACCTACAAATAATGAATAAATAAACACACACACACACACATATATATATGTATATATGAAATGGTGTCGGCAGCGGCAACGGGCTCTGCTAGGGTTTCGCTTGATGGCGATTCCCGGTGGTGATTCCTCGATTTCTATCTTTCTCTTTGTTGCCTCCCGCGCGACGTTTTCACGTCCTTGTAACTTTCTCAACGACGCTCGCTCGCAGTCGTCCTCCTGTCGACGTTGCTCGCTTGCGTCGTTTCTCCTCACCCGCATTCGATGACACTCTCTCGTAATCGAAGACGCCTTTGTCGCCCTACCCGAAACACAATTTTCCCGAAGTCTGCTCGTCTTTTCTATCAGCTCGCTTAGCCGCTCTGGATATGGCCTCGACGATCCATTCCCATGCCACTGCACTTGCCGGCGACTTTCCTATTTCTACTCGTACTCCTCTTTCAGATCCAGAGCTTGGTTTTCGCATTAGCAAGTCCTGCAATGTTCCACAATCTTTCTACGAGGCTCTTGAAGGTGATGGTGATCACACTCTCATTAAAAAGTTTGGTAAAAAAAATGGGAAGTCTGTTCTTATTCTCACTAAGACTGAAATCAGTATTCTCGCGTCTTCTTGGTGTTTTGTTGTAGTTGAGAAATTCCTTTATGATCACCCAAAACTTTAGATCATTCAGAAATATTTTGATGCTATGAAGCAATCAGACAGTTGGAATATTGGCTTACTTAACGGTCGACATAGACTTATTCAGCTATCTCACGATGTCAATCACGCTCATATTTTTTATCAAAAAATTATCAAGATCGACAACCGTTTTATGAAATTTCTGAAGTGAGCTGTCAATTTTAATCCAAAAGCGGAGTCCCCTATCATTCATGTTTGGATAAAGTTTTTTGGGTTAAAATTATATCTGTTTAACTTAGAAATTCTCTACTCCTTAACAACGGCTTAAGGTAAGTCTCTCAAGGTTGATAATCATATGTTTGTTGTCACCAGATCCTCTGTGGCCCGTGTGTTAGTTGAGAGAGACATCACTCAACCAGCTCCGGATGAGGTATGGATTAGAACCACTTACAACGGGTATTGACAAAAATTTGAAATAGAACAACATCATCCTTATTACTCTTATTGTAGCATGTTTGGCCACAGTTCTACTATTTGCTATCACTTGCATTCTCATCTAAGGTCGAATATCGCTAAAGATCAACCATCTATCATCCCTGCTGAGAAGGTGCAACCCGATCCTCTATCCAACACCGCAGTTCCTGATGAAAAACACCATACTACAGGTACAAATTCAAACGTGCTTATACCACTCATTGTTATTGGAGAAGACTCACTTACATGCCAAGACACGCGAAAGTGCTCCTTTCATCCAATAAAAGATCAGCTGGTACAACAAGTAGTTGCTTCTAATGTTCAACAACCTACACATGTCCGACTTACTTTAGACCAATCCACCGATTAGGTGAGCCAATTTTCGGATGAGGAATGAAAGGTCTATTTCAAGAGGAAGAAGAAGAATAGAGGCCGACTCAAGCTAGAAAACTTATTGGATGATACATTGGTTATTACTGGCAATGACATTCATCTTACCAATTTATTAGCTGTCTCTTTTCCTAGAACTAGAGGCAGAGGCAAAACAAAACTGGGTCGCTCTCTAGCTATCTGATACTAAGTATTTTGGCACTTTTGATTTTTTCTTTAGGCCTCATGTATTTTTCTGTGTTTTCACTTTTTGAAACAACTTGCATGTGGTGGTTATCGTGTGGGCAGGGCAGGGTGTCATGCTTAGGCCCTCCCACACAATCTATTTGTATTCTTCTTTCTTTTTAATATATTAGTCTTTGGGCTTTCTAACAGAATATATATATATTTGAAAGCCCAAAAAGGCTAATAAATTAGATAGAAAGAAATAAAGATACAATATGTGGGAGGGCCCAAGCATGACACCCTGCCCACACAAAAACCACAAATGGTTTGAAAACTAGAAGAAAAAAAACAGAAAAATACATTAGATACTTGAATAAAAAGTCTAACAGTGCCGAAATACATAGTATCAGGTGGCTAGAGAGCGACCCAAATTGGTCTTGCCTCTCTGCCTCTAGTTTTAGGGAAGGAGTAAGCTAATAAGTTGTTAAGATGACTGTCATTGCCAATCGTAACCAATGTATCATCCAATATGTTCCTGAGCTGGAGTCGGCATCCATTCTTCTTCTTTCTCCTGGAATAGACCCGTCATTTCTCTTTCGAAAAATCAGTCTGATGAGGTGGTAGAGCTGAAGTAGAAGGAATACCAACCGTAGTACCCACAATAGGTTCTAGTATATGTGAAGTATGAGTTGCCTCTACACCGGAGGCATCCTGAAGAAGAAGAGCTACGAGGCTCTCCTAATTATCAGTCTAAACACCATTATTTATGAGTAATAGTCCATCAGTATTGTTTTGAAGGTGTCAGCATCACATCACTCGCAGTAACAATAACAGCAGTGTCATGGGGGTCCTCAGGGGCAACAGACACCTCCTGTCTGGTAGTATCCTCCCCTGGTGGAACTAAAATGTTCAGGGTAGTGGGGTTAGACCCATCCTTATTCACTTGAACATTAGATTTCAAATTTGGATGAAACTTGTGGCATTTATCAAGGACATGACCAAACATCTTACAGTGGGTATAATATGGGGGTCTGTGCTCCATGACGATTTGTTGCCAATAACCATTATGGGTTGTGCTCAACCAGACTTCAGTAACATCAGGTAAAGTAATATCTTTTTCCACAAGTATTCTGGCCACCGAGGGTCTGGTTAGGTTGAAAGTAGGCAGATTTAACTTCAAAAGATCCCCAAGGATGACCCCAATAGAGTAGAAAACCTGATGGTGAAAAAAATACAGCTTGAGACCAGGTAAACTAAACCATACCGGTAGAGTGGGAGTTTCATGATTTGGGTCGAAATCAGGAGACCACTTGAGTAACTTCATTGATTTGCTTGCGATATTAAGATATTTCTTAAAAAAATTATGGTGTAGTCTTCAGTCACTGTTAGTTAGATCAACACATGTCTTCCATCCATGAGTCTCACTTTACACTTGCCTACTAGCTTAAAATCATCAACACTCTTTCTATAACATCCATAAAAGGGTGTCCCCGCTGAAATTTTTCAATAAGAGTAAACTTGAATTTTTTCGTCATGGTAGAAATTTCTAATTCAGGGAAAAAAATTGTTGTTTTTCCAACTTTCCCACTTCACTTCTTAACAAAATGGCAATCATCTGTACCCTCACGACATTTTTCATAAATTGAGGGGAATACCACCTCAGACTCCACCTGAGGGTTACCCACCACACGAGCAAATGAGACTTTTTTCGGCTCAACCGAAGAAGGAAGCGTCATCAGAGCAAGGAGAGATGTCGACGTTAAGCTATAGAGTCGATAGAGAGAGGAGCTGCAGACGCAGTCGCAGCAGAAGAAAGCAGCGTCGAAAACCTAACTGTCGGGTGAGAGACGAAACTGCGAAGAGAGACGGGACGCAGTCGCAGCAGAAAAAAGCAGTGCGGGCGTAGCTGTCGGGCGCAGTCGCAGCAACTGCGATGAGAGACACAGCGTGGAAGTCGGGACCCAGAAAGCGCGAGAGACGACGTTGACGCAGATGTCAGACGACGGAGCAAGAGTAGACAATGCGAGGTNACCCAGAAAGCGCGAGAGACGACGTTGACGCAGATGTCAGACGACGGAGCAAGAGTAGACAATGCGAGGTCCTCTCCTTCAAGCGGTAGAATCAATTACGACCGAAATCGCCATCGGAAGCCCTAGCAGAGGTCTCGACCAAAATCGCCATCAATTTATATATATAAATATATAATTTCATGAATAAGTCATTACCTTAAAAGGCTTAGTTTTCTTCCCTGCACGCATGACTCCTCTTACCTCCTTATAATTTGACTTAGTTCGACCTCTTTCCTTCCGTTTGTTCTTCGCACATTGAATCATATATAAATAATTAATATATTTAATTAAATTGAACCGTTACCACACTATCAACAATCTTGCGCGCCTTGAAATTCAAATCAAATTATTCATTTTCTTCAATATTTTAAAGTATAACGTATAACATTAATCTAACTTGTTATTATTTATTCTAATATAATATAATAACATAAACTCTAACCTTTGCCAGCATTAACTCTCGGCATAAGGCTTGTCTCACAGACTTGAGCCACTCAACCTCCTTTCTGCTTCTCGCAGATGAGTCGCTTGACTACGGCGTGATGATACTAGGAGTTCGAAACCCTCCTCCCTTCCCCTTCATGATAGACATTCTCGTGCACATGAAGTTAGCCTCTTTTCTCTCTGTCACAGAAAAATAGCATGACCCATGCACAAGGATGACACATAAATCAAGAAATGATCCAAATTTTTTATGATTTATGTTATTATATTAAATTAGAATGGAAAATAACAAGTTAGATTAATGTTATGCGTGATAATTTAAAATATTCAAGAAATGAATAATTTGATTTGAGTTTCAACAAGATTGGTGATAGTGATGTAAGGGTT
>JXCR01015589.1:0-12252 GCA_002079205.1 Phalaenopsis hybrid cultivar
TTTTTTTTTTTTTGTATTTTTAAAAATGAATTTTTAGTGCTTTTTTTTGTTATTATTTTCTTAATTTGAAAAACCAAGCTGTTTTTAAACACCAAGTTACTTTGAATTGTTGAGATTTTTAAAAATATCTTATACAATTAGCTACCATTGATTATTGCTATCACCATTGTTGATCATTGTAATTGTCTTCACCTGTAGGATTGATGTGTGCCCGAAGATCCGTGATGGTAAAGTAATAAATTAGCATATCAGTATAGAATAAAATTCAACACACATACGCACATAAAATAAAACTATCAGGAGGAGGCTCCATGATTTTTATGTGGAAAACCTTGGAAAGGGAAAAATTTACATGATATGACATAGTCGAAATAATTTATTACGGAATTGCAAGTACATAGGTCCACTCTTCTCCTGAATTATGATAGAGTTACAAAGTTGATCATCCTTGACATAACAATAATTCATCTATAATAGCCGTAATCTGACTGTAGTTCTTGGCAATAACGATGATAGTAGGCTGCAAAGCTAGAGTAAAAACGTGGAGACAGTAGTCCTTTATAAAAACGATGGAGACAGTAGTTCATTAACTTTTTTAAGAATGTTGTAGATATAGTAGTCCATCTATCCTCCCAGTCAATTATTGTGGAGGCAGTAGTTCTTTAAGAATGTTGTAGAAGGTGGCTATAACACTGACTTTTTGTAGAGGATGTAGTTGAAAGTTATAGTGTTTGGCCATGTTGGATGTATGCAATAGCTTCAAGAGCGTTGGTTGGCCACAACAACCGTAGTGGAGAGCTGTGACAGTATTTATAGACAGCAGAGGCCGAAGTTGGTAGCTGTAATAGCTATGAATCACACAGGTCGTAGTTGGTCTCGTAGGCCGAGAGCTGTAATAACGTTCATAGGTCGCAGAACTTGGAGTTGGGAGCTATTTGAGTTGTGATCTATGTAGGCCATGGTTGACCACATAACATGTAACAGGGAGTTGTAATAACATTCGTAAGTTGCAGAGGCTTGAGTTGTGAGTTGCATGAGCTGTCAGCCACATAGGTCGTACTTGGTCACGTATGCGGTTGTGATCCATGTAGGCCATAGTTGACCACGTAACATGTAACGGGGAGTTGTAATAACATTCGTAAGTTGCAGAGGCCTGAGTTGTGAGTTGCATGAGCTGTCAGCCACATAAGTCGTACTTGGTCACGTATGCGGTAGTGGTGAGTTGCAATTATGTTTATAGGCCGTAGAGGCCAAAGTTGAGAGCTATGTGAGTTGCGAGCCACGTAGGTCATATTTGGTCATATAGGTTGTTGCGGGGAGTTGCAATAATGTTTGTAGGATGCATAGGCCGGAGTGGGGAGCTGTGTGAGCTATGAGCCACGAGCCACGCTGGTCTTAGTTCACGTAAATTGTAGTGGTGAGTTGCAATAACGTTCGTAGGCTGCAAAGGTTGCAATTGAGAGCTGCACGAGTTATGAGCCACATAGGTCATAGTTGGTCATGTCGGCCGTACTGGTGAGTTGTAACAACATATGTAGGCAACAAAGGCTGAAGTTGAGAGTTGCCTGAGTTCTGAGTCACGTAGGTCACTTATGTCGTAGAGGGTTGCTGTAATAAAATGCATAGTTCACAGAGGGTGAAGTTGGGAGCAGCGTGAACTGTGAATCATATAGGCCGTAGTTAATCACATATACCGTAGTGGAGAGCTGTAGTAACATTCGTAGGTCACAAAAGCTGGAGTTGGGAGTTGCGTAAGCTATGAATCACTTAAGCCATAGCTAATCACATAACATGTAGTGGGAAGCTATAATAACATTTGCAGATTATAGAGGTCTGAGTTGGGAGCTATGTGAGATGTGAGCCACATAGCTCGTAGTTTGTCACATAAGCCATAGTGGGGAGTAGTGTTAGTTGGCCTCAAAGGCTAAAGTAAGGGGCTGCAATTACAGTGAGCCACATAAGTCATATGTCATATTGAGGAGCAACGACGAGAGGACCTCACGAGTTTGAAGAAGATCATCGTGCTCTGATTAAGATAGTTGTAAGCAGTTGTTGCATGGAGCTATTCCTTTTTTTAATGGAAAACTGTTACACTGAGTTCAGGTTGTGTCATTACATCTTATTTTTTGGTGCATAGTTATACCATTTTTGGTTGCATCATTACAACATCTTTGGGGTGTGTCATTGCACTGTCTTTGTGGTGCGTCTTTAAACTGCCTTTGGGTTATGGTTGCACTATCTTCGTAGTGTATCATTACATCATCTTCAAGGTGCATTATTACACTATAAAGTTCATCGATGATAATGAATAGGGGTCAACTAGTGGTGGTCGAAGGCGGTTGACAACTAGTTGTTGAAGGTGGTCGATGAACGGTTGCGGGAGTAGGAAATGTTTGTCGGGTTTTTTCGGTCGACAATAACATTGGAATTTGGCTCCTCTTGGTCTAGCTCTACCTCTAGGTCTCCCTCCTTCGTCCATGGCCTCAACCCTCCTTCATGAAGGGGTAGGTTATTCATAGAGTTTGGGAGTGCCCATCTGCAAATAAGAAAGGATTTTAGACCACTCCATCAGACTACCTAGAGAGATTCTCATGATTGATTGACATTTTATGGACCATTAAGTGTCTTAACAATGTCAAAATTGAGTGAATTTGGGGTTCATTGGATTTGTCTTATTGAGAAGCTCACTTTGACTACAAGCTCGTGAGATTTAGAATCCATATGAAAATCTAATTTGCCACTCAAGTTAGGCCTATTGGTGTCGTTCTGTTCATCTCGTCGATTCGGTCAGTTTGACTGCAAATTTGCTGGAATTGAAGTTCTAGATGGGTTTTAATTTGAGTTTGATTTTTTTCGCTAAAAATGCTCCAAGATTTATATCAATCAGCTTGATTCATGCCAAACGATAAAATTTGTTAATGTTGTATCAATTGCAAATATTTTGGGTGATTTTGCAAAATTTATCAAAATCATGAAAATTGGGCAAAATTTATGAAAAATGTGGAAAATTTTAAGTTTTCTGGAGGTAGCACATGGAGTTAGCAGGCATCAATGAATGCAGCAGGAGCACCCAATTGGCATGGCTATGTTGCAGGTCGCGATAGACCAGGTCAAGCCTTAAAGTAGGCTGAAGGCAAGCCGGGTATGAGATCGGGTTTGTGAGCGGGCCATGCAGTCGCGAGATCATTCCTCACATGGAAGCGCGGTGGCGCAATCGTACAGATTTCAATTGGCTGTGAGACAATCGTTGATCTGGTTGGATTAGATGACTGGGGTACTATTTTTGTGATTTTTTGTGATCGATCTAGATTTGGTCATTTTGGCCAATTTTTTTTGTCCTTTTTAGCCTCAAGGAGAAAGAGATATGGGCATCAAAGAGCATTTTTCTCGCTATTATTGATCTTTTTAGAGGGAATTTTTAGTGTTGGTAATGCATTTTTCATATAGGATCTTTCTTGTTGTTGTTTCTTTTTTTGGAGGGAATTTTCATGCTGATATTGTGCCTTTCAAAAGTTGCGCTTCTCAGAGTAAATTTTTGTGTTGCTGCTGCACTTTTCAGAGGGGATTTTCCATTCTTCTTTTGTTTTTTCTAAAGGCAATTTTTTACTCTGTGAGATGCCGATGTTTGGGTAACCCACCTTTGTAAATTAGTAGATGCGCCAGAATTCAGAGGAGGTGATGCCGACAACCTTCAAAGATGAGCTGACCCTTTCTTTGAGGGTATGAAAGACATAATTTGTGAAGATTGAACACATTCTTGGTGAGCACAATAAGGTGAATAACTCATGTGCAATAGATAATTTGTCGTTGGCCAACTAGTTAGCAAAGTGCCTCAATGACTCATCCTCTATGACACTTTTCCTTTCATAGCAACACTGACAACTAATGGATACTTGATAAGAATTGAGGTAGGCACAAGCTAACATTAATCAAAGTATGAATACTTTACAAGCTTTTCAAAGGAGGATGTTGACTCTTGTAGAGGAGAATATAAGGTTGTGATCCCCACACATAGGAATAAAGTTTTGTCGAAGCTTCAGACAAAAGGTTTATCCTCCTTAGTAATATACTGTAGCTAACCTTGAGGACATATCTTTGATTTAAGAGCCAAAAGATCCCCTTTTTTGCTTGAAAGTTGAGAAGATGAAAGTGGCTTGTAGTAGCGTACTTATGACGATGAGGAGGATGTTAAAGTGGATTACTGTCTTTATTTCTAATGTCATGTTATAACTTTTGTACTAGTGTGTGTGTTTTAATCTTTATAGCTTTTTAGTCACCATATGTAATATTTGTACATTGCAACAGTGTGTTTGTCTGTACGTTTTTTTTTCTTGATATTGCAGCATTATATTTTTTCATATATTTATAGTTGTAGCAAAAAATTTTTGACGTCGCTTTTGAGGTTGCCTTCACCTTTCCTTATAAGCTATGGTTGCCCCTGTTCTGGGATGTTTTTGCCTCACTTCTGGGACAATGTTGCCCAACTTCTCGGCATCGTTGGAAAATTTTTGGGGTGTTGTTGATGCCTTCATCTCCTTAGTCCGAGCATTGTGCTATCAAACTCTTCTGAGGCTCATGCCTTCTGAGGTTTGTGCCTTATGAGGCTTGTGACTTATGAGGATTTTGATATAGCCATACCTTCTAAGACCTATAACCTTTCTGAAGTTTTGGAGTGGAGCCTTGTCAATCATTTTCTCTTACCACAAATAGCTTCCAATTGAAACTTGCTTCCTAGTCTTGTCTATAGGGCGTTGGTGGAGATTTCATCTGCCACTATGAATGTTTAAGTTTTTCTAAGCTGTTAGTGGAAACATGTTTGCTAGACTACTATAGCTTAAAATGAAAGAAGTAGATGGGAATCCACCCAGGAATTCTTACCTCTCCGATGCTGTTAGTTGAAGCTCTTGGTTGACGATCATACCTTGTAATGAAAGATGTCGAATTGAGCCCCTCTGGGATCAAATAAGCCTAGAATGAGATGTTGGAGATGTATTCCGTTTCTCAAGACTTAGGAGAAGATTGAGATAACCGTATTTCTCTAAGAAAGGCTTCAACCATACTAAAAAATGACATTGTCAACTTATTAGTTGTTTCTTTTGAATTTGTTATCCCTTGATGGGGTTGTTCTCCACACGAAACTATAAAACATCCCAAGTATTAAATCTTGAAGAGATTAGATTTTTGATAGAGTTGAGAAAGAACTCTAGTATGATTGGGGGGAGGGGGAGGGAGCGTTGAGGAAATGCTCTTTGTTATGAAAGTTACACCTAGTTTTGAAATGATTTTCAAAGACTTGATATCTAAATAAAATTTACGATGACTAAACCATCACAATCGTGCCTCAAATGTTAATGTCAACGACCTTTTGAGACTGTAGTGATGGTTGCCACTTCAGTTTGGAAGTAGTTTTCATAGTCTTTATGTTTAAAAATGGTGTGGGAAGACTACACTACCACAATAGTGCCTGAGACATTAACATGAGTGACTTTTAAAGATTACAACAAATGTTGTCCCCCACATCGAAGAATGCAAGGAAGTAGGGGCTTGTTGTCTTAGATTTCAAGACTGTGCTAAATGAAACTAGATGGCTCCAAGCTATTAAGTGTTAGAAGTTCTACAATGGTAGAGTAATAAATAAATGTCTCATCATTATATGAGATCCAACACAAACACTGATAAAAGAAAAGTAGTGAGAGGAGACGCAATAATTTTTACGTGAAAAATCCTGAAAGGGGAAAAAAACCACAAGGTCTGGCCTAGTCGAAGTAATCTACTAAGGAATTGGAAGTACTTAAAGTCCACTCTTCTCTTGGATTAAGGAAGATGGAGTTACAAAGTTTATGATCGTAGATGTACAACATTAATTTGTTGATAATATTTATGATCTAATTATAGCTCTTGGAGATAACAACAATAACAGGTTGTTGTTGACCTCATTTTTGGTCAACTCTATTTTCTTGGCTTAAACTTAACAAACTTTCACTTGAGCTTAGTCTTGAGCAAACCCAAATTCAAATAAAATTAAATTTGAATAAAAATTAAATAAAAAAATTAAATCAAAATAAGTTAAAGGTGGATAAGTTTGTATTCCTTGTTAATTTCATTGTGTTGGATATGAAGGCATATAAATAAATTCCATTCATTTTAGGAAGACCTTTCCTAGCCACTGGACGAGTTATGATAGATGTGCAAAAAGATGAATTAACTATGAGGATAAATGATCAGGAGGTTACATTCAATGTCTTGAAATCTATTAATTATCCTTCTATAGAGAATGAATATGTGTGTTTTTTGATAGACTTAGTTGATTCTTTGTGTAGTAGCCATTTCCAAGAAAGTTATAAAGATAAATCAGTAGTGCCAGAGGATGAATCAACTTTATTGATTACTAAAGTTCAAAATTTATTCATGAGAGGTTTAAGATTCTAGATACGATAAAACTAGTAGACCTCTTACTCCTGTTAAGAAACCTCTTGAAATTGAGATGAAGGTACTTCCCACACACGTAATGCATTTTTACTTGGTGAAGTCATCTACATTACCGTCTATCATATCCTTAGATTTGACTCATTCACAAGAGGAGAAATTAATGGATAGTATAAGGAATTATATGAAAGCTTTCGGATAGACCTTAGCGGATATAAAGAGGATTAATCCCTCTTTTTGTATTCATAGGATCCTGATGGAAGATAATCATAAACCCTAGGCAAATCCTCAAAGGAGATTAAATACAATTATGAAAAAAGTATTTAAATATGAAATATTAAAATGGTTAGATGCAGGTATTATTTATACTTTATCAGATAGTGCATGATTTAGTCATATTCACTATGTTCCTAAGAAAGGGGGAGTTACAGTGACTATTAGTGAACATAATGAATTAATTCCAACTAGATATGTCACTAGGTGGTGCATATGTATAAAATTTTTTCATGAGGAAAGACCACTTTCTGTTACGCTTTCTAGATCATATGTTGGATAGACTAGCTAATCATCCATATTTTTGCTTCTTAGATAGATATTCAGGGTATCATCAAAAACCTATAGCTCTTGAGGATCAAGATAAGACAACATTCACAAGTCCTTATGGGACTTTTACTTTTCAAAGAATGCCTTTTAAGTTGTGTAATGTACCTGCTACTTTTTAACGGTGTATGATGCTTATTTTTTTTGATCTAATTGAGAAATGAATTGAAGTGTTTATGGATGAATTTTTAGTGTTTGACCCTTCATTTGATTTTTTTATATCATTTGGAAAAGGTATTGAAACACAGTGAAGAAAATAATTTGGTTCTCAATTGGGAGAAGTGTCAATTTATGATTCTGGGAGGTATTGCGTCAGAACATAAAATATCTGAAAAAGACATGAAAGTAGACCTAGTAAAAGTACAAGTTATTGACAATTTTCTATCACCTACTGCTGTGAGGGGAGTTAGAAGTTTTTTAGGACATGTTGGATGCTATCAGCGATATATAAAATTTTTTTCTAAAATTTCCAAACCTCTATGCCATCTCTTAGAAAAGAATGTCTTATTTAATTTTGAACATGAATGCTTAAATGTCTTCAATATTCTAAAAGAGAAACTAGTTACTGCTCCTATTATTGTCTCACCTGATTGCGAGAACTATTTGCGCTAATGTGTGATGCTAGTGACTATATTCTTGGGACAGTTTTAGGACAAAGGCATGATAAAATATTTAAGGCTATATACAATACCAGTAAAACTCTTAATGACACTTAAATAAATTATACAACTACTGAGAATGAGCTATTGACTATAGTATATGCTTTTGATAAATTTAAATCCTATTTGCTTAGAACAAAATGTGTTGTTCACACTGACCATTCTGCTATGAGATATGTGATGTTAAAAAAATTCCAAATTGAGATTGATTAGATGGGTTCTTTTAATGCAAGAATTTGATATCAAAGTGGTTGATAGAAACAATTATGATAATGAAATAGCCGATCATTTATCAAGACTAGATCAGAGAGACTCATATATTTATGAAGATGAAATCAATTAAAAAATTTTGATGAGCAAATGTTTGCTATTAATGAGTGTCACATTTCATGGTATGTTGATATAGTAAATTTTATAGTCAGTTATATTTTGCTCTATGGCATGACATACTATCAATGGAAGATTCATACATGATGCTAGATATTACTTTTGGGGCAACCAATATCTGTAAAGAAAATGTAAGGATCAGTTGATAATGAGATGCGTGCCTATAGAAGAAACCCTATAAATTATTAAGAAATGTCTTGATTTTGAATTTTAGGGATATTTTAGAGTTGATAGAACTGTTTTTAAGATTTTTTAATCTGGAATTTATTAGCATACTCTATTTAGAGATTGAATTTATACATAAAAATTTATGATAAATGTCAGAGAGTAGGTAATATTTCTAAGCGTGATGAAATGCCCATAAATTTTACTTTGGAGGTTGAGATTTTTGATGTTTGGGATTTAGACTTTATGGGTCCCTTTGTACCATTATTAGGAAATTTATATATTATGATAGTTGTGGATTATGTTTCACAAAAGATTGAGGCAGCGAATCTTCCAAATTATGATGCTCAAAGTGTAGCCAAATTGTTAAAAAAGAATATCTTTAGCAGATTTGGTATGCCTAGAGTGATTATTAGTGATGGGGGAACCACTTTAGGAATAAAAAAATTAAGTCACAAGTTACTAAGTATGAATAAAATCTTAAGATTACCATAACAAACCATCCATAAATGAGTGATTTAACTGAAGTATCTAATAGAGAAATCAAAAGAATTTTAGAGAAAATTATCAATCATAATAAGAAAGATTGGTCTTTGAGATTAGATGATGCATTATGGGCTTATATGATAGCTTATAAAACACATGTAGGAATGTCTCCATACATGCCCGTATTTGGTAAAGCTTATTACTTGTGGAATTAGAATATTAAACTTATTGTGTTATTAAGGAATTTAATTATTATATGAAAGAAGCTGGTGAAAAAAGATCATTGCAGTTAAATGAACTCAAGGAAATTATACAAGAATCTTATAAAAATGCTATGATTTATAAATAGAAAATGAAAAAGTGGCACGATCAAAAGATTTTTGAGCTGGATTAGAGGTTTTACTATATAATACATGGTTGAAATTATTTCCTAGAAAACTTAAGTCCAGGTGATTAAAGTTTATCCTTTTGGTGCAATTGATATTAAATATCCAAGGAATGGTATGGTATTTATTGTGAATAGACAGAGACTTAAAACCTACTTAGGAGGAGTGAAAACATGATAAATAAGGTCTTAATGTTGGGTCAACCTGAGTAGATATCTGGATTCATCGGACTGGTGAAGTTAAATCAAGCGCTTATTGGGAAGCAACCGAAGTTTGTCTTTTTTTTTAGTATGCTGTGCATGTTGTTTGTTGTGGTGTGGATTGTTGGTAATTGTGTATTGATATTTTGGTTTGTGAGTGTTTTGATTTGAATAGGATTGTGTGGATAGAGGGAGGCAAATCCTTAGTCTTCTCATTGTGACTAGACTTTAGAAAGTTCTTTAGAAGTAGATGGATTAACCATGTCCTCTATATCTTAGTCCTTAATCAAACTTAAGTATTTACTAGAGACATGAGTTTGGACATAGGACAGGTCCATCTCAATTCTTCAATACCTATTTCTAACCCTATTCTTTTATCATGTTTGTTCAATAGTTCAGCCATCTGAGGAGCTTGTGGATGATCTTGTCATTGAACTATCTGAGGTGTATACTTTATTGGATAGTAATACATAGGGTTGGAAACACATAAGGCAATAGTAAAGGACTATCTAGTCCTAAAGATGTTTACAAAAATATCTATATGCATCCAACAGTTAAATGAAAAGAGATCCATTGGAGACGAGGAAGTGGAGAAGGGAAATGTGATGAGAAGGAGGGTGAGTGACCCCCATTTATTTTTAATGTTTATGTGTTTATTGGTGTGATGAAGGACTTGTGGAGGATCAAAAAATTTAATTTAAATGACTGAGACCAATTCTAGTTCAAACACATAGACTCCAATGCTCTTGGCACCAAAATGCTAGGCGCCAATATAAACCGCTCTAAGGTGCCACACCAAAGTCCAGGGTAGTGCCTTGGCGCCACTATCGCGATGCTTAGGTGCCACTATCATGGTGCCTAGGTGCCACTTAATCCTGCTTGTCAAAATGCCTAAACCACCCGGTTTGGTCTATTTTGCGACACTTCCTCCCCGAGTCGTCTTCTATGATTATGAGGAGATACTTAAAGTTCTTCCTTCCCTTCTTCGATTGGTTCCTCAAGCTTTGGAGTATGGAAACCACCTCTCCAAGGTAAATTTCCACTCCTTGAGCTTGCATTTATTTTCTTCATCCAGGAAATTTTTGGGTTTTTAGAAGATTGAGAAGAAGACGGTCATAACCAACATCTAACATGCATCCACATTATTACTTTGCCTCATTTATTTGAATTATTGTTATTGTACCTTTTATATGACACCCAAAACTAAAGGTGTAAGTTTCAAACCTTCTTATGATAAGAAAATGTTTGTCAGCCCCAAAGCTCGGAGCGATACAATAACTTCTTAGTATCTAAGAAGTTGATTGCGGAAAGGGGTTTCATTACCTCCCAGAGTGCCGTAGAAGCTATAATTGTTAGGCAGAACTGAGAAGATTTTTGTTACAACACTTGTGTAGCACTGGTTTCTGTTGTGAGAGATTTCTATTCAAACTTTCTTGAACCCTCTGCTAATTGGATATATGTGAGGAAGAAATGAGTGGTTATCTCCCTTCGCACATTAATGCGTTGTTTTCATGTTCCAGGAAGTTTTTACTCTAGCTTTGTCCCTACTGATTCTGAACTTGATGAAACCATTAATTTCTTGACTAGTGGGAGAGGGGTTAGGAAGGTGAGAAATGAACATAAAGTAATATTTTTTTCATCCAAGTTAAATGCATCTTTTAAGGCTTAACGTTACTTCATTTTTGCCAAGCTCCTACCCTTTACAAATTTGAGTGAGGTGACGAGGAAGAGACATTCTCTCAATTATTATAGTCAAACCATGAAATATATAGGAATATGGGTTTTGATTTATCTCTCCATCATCAATGCTACAAAGGGAAGATCTACTTTACGTTTAGGTCACCCTTTTACTATTTTCACCTTTGTCAGCATTCTGGTGTCATTTTTGAGGGATAGGAAGAGCAGCATCATTCGTTGAAGCCCATTTCTATGGCCAACGTAAGTTTATATGATAAACATGTTGCTTTTAGGTACGGAGAGAGTTCTTCCCAGGCTTCTTTCTCTTCTCGTTCTTCTACTTTCTATTCTCAACCTAGACCTCCACTTGCATGGCCTCCATGTTAGAATGACTGAAGAACGTGGAGGATGACATTGCTATTATTCAGATGGAAGTATATGATATTGCTGATTGTTTAACACATTTGGACTGGACAAATAAATGACAATATGATCATGATGCTTGTTTTCATGCTGCTCAAGTGGATATATATCGAAGGAATCAGTGGATTGGTGGGGACAATTCAATGGAGCTCCCCGTTTGTCCACCTTACTAGATATACAAGCATATCAGGTGGATGGAGGTAGATGCAGCGGAAGAGGACTCTGGTGATGATGAAGATGGTGAGGATTAATTTATTCTTATTTTGATGTGGATGTATTAGATGTTATTTTTCTATTGTTGCTACTACTAATTTATTTTTATTTATATGTTTCTGATGTACTGGACGCTATGTTTATTTTGCATATGTTGATATTGTAATATTTGGATTAGTTTTTATTATTTCTCTAGACCCTCATTCGTAGCTACCTGTTGGAGCATTGTGAAATCTTCTTCATTTATTTTCTTTTTGCCCTGTTTAGTGTAATTTATCTGCTATTGCATATTTGTTCTTTCCTACTTATGTTTATTAATTTTGTTGATAGAAAAATGTGGTAGAAGGTATTTATGCACTATTTTCTCCCTACTTATATTTATGTTTTACATTGATTACGAATTAAAAATTAAGTTTGGGTGGGGGGAGAGATTTTTTTAAAAAGAAAAACATAACTTTATTTGTCCTTAATAACATACTCTTAAAATGTTATTTTCTTAAAGGAATTGAGGTATGTGGTGTAATTTGAAATTATTATAATTTTAAGAAAAGAAAAACATATTATCTTAATTTTAAATTCTATGTAAATGAGGCTAGGCTAGTGTAAGGTTAACTTGTAGTTTAACATGTA
>JXCR01015591.1:0-17483 GCA_002079205.1 Phalaenopsis hybrid cultivar
TCCCTTTACGAAAACTCACAAGCCACTTAAACAAGATAAAAATTAAATTAGAAGCAAGGGAAAGAAAACGAAAGTTTCGAGTAGTGCTAAAATCACTCACACTTACCAAAATTTCTCTAGAGCCCTAAACAAAGATCTACGGCCCTCGGTCGTGCATGCGACCTGCTGCAGGTCGCAATTCTGCTACAGTACAGAATCGGGCAGAAGCTGTAGGACGTGAAGGAAACGGGAGATGGGGAAGAGGCACAGTGCTCTGTTGTTTTACTGTGTGTCGCTCGCCCCTTGCTACAGTGAAGGATTGCAGAATCCTTCACTGCCGAGCGATCGAACAGGCGTGCAAGCAAAGGGTAGAAGAGTATCATTTTGAAGGCTCTGGAAACCATTCGATCAAAACCTTGAATAAAAAGACGCGAGAGGCGGTCTATAACAACGAAAGGATTAGGGAGGGTTAATTAAAGGGCTAATTAAGTTTAATTAATTTATATATATTTTTTTATATTTCCCTTTTCATTATTTATATATAGTGCTTTATATAGAATTGATCGATTTGATGCGTATAATTATAAAATTGGTTCGGTAGAATTCTAAGGAATCTGAAAGTTGGGGTACATTTTAGTTTGCCAAAAAATTTACCCGATTTCACCAAATGATCTATTACAATTCCAATGTTGTTTAAATATAGAATGAAGCATTGGAGAACATTAAGTTGGAGTTTGGATTATACTTCCCAAGCTTTGAATTTATCTCAAATTAAAAATGGCCAATTTGACCAATTCAAATAAATTTGTGTTGAATATGAAAATACTCTTTTCCATCCGTGTTCCTCCAGTTGAGTTGAACATTAAAAAAAAAAAATTGTAATGAGTTGACAACAAAAAGTTTTGAGCTTACTCAAATTTGGCTGGCTCATTTACAGGCTAAAATATTGAGCTCAATTCGAACAATTCGAGCCAAATTCAAATAAATTGAATCGAATAGGAACATATGTTTGACGAAGCATTTCGAACTCGAGCTAATTTCAAACACAAACATTTTCAAACGAATTGAACACGAACAAGAGTTCTACTTGCTTATCTTTGTCTTTTTTACAAGCTCAAGTTGTCGTGGGGTATAATCATTCTTAAAGGAAATAAAAATGTGGAAAATTGTAAGGGGATGTGGTACCGGAATTAACCCAAACAATAATAGGAATCCAAATATTATTACTGAAAGCAAATGAGACTACACTACACACACTTGAACAAGGAAATACAACAACAAACACAAGCAAACACAACCAAATATATCTAAAGGTGAGTTTGTTTCAGTTGTGGCGTAGAAAATCTCAGTTCAAAAGCTAACGTTGAAATATATTGTTCAGAAACAGTTGATCTATTTGAAAAACACAGTCTGAAAGTGTCGTATGTTGACTAATGATAGTAATACCCCTTAGTATATAAACACAATTTTGTTTGAAAAATACAGTTCTGAAATAAGAGGAGATATTTAAAGCGAACATTAACCCAAATTTTAAAGTTTTTGTCAGATTACTTGAACTCATTTTCGATAACATAATCCTATAAATTAATGATTAGCACATAATAATGCGAGAAGCAAAAAAATAAGTAAAGTTAAGAGGAGATATAGAATTTGTATAATTAATGATTATTACCAAACTCGTTTATATTTATATACCAATGTAAAACTCTAATTTTTTGCATTGATACCATCTAAATCTTTCATAAGAAAGAACAAACAACAAAATGACAATACGTCAAACTCATAATTGTGAAGGCAAAGCATTCCTAGTTGAGCAAACTTTGTAATTAGGAAACTCATAACAATCAAATAAGATATGCTTCTTCCATCATAAAGTCACATTTCAAATATACACCAACTGCTTTATGACGAACTTGCATTAAAGAGAATTGTGTGGAGTATATGTAAGTTTCCCCTCAACACACTGCTTTATAATTCAGCCGCATGAACGATGAAAGAATAGCCTTTCATAAATCTACCGCAGTTAAATAAAGCTAGTAACAACAAATACTTCCAGAACAGTCAAATAATTTTGAAGAAAGGTTTTCACGAACACTAGGCTGGAGATTGAGGGCACGAGAGTAGTAGTATTCACAAACAAGGGCACGAGAGGAAGTATTCACGAAGGCTGCGAACCACACATCCGTCTGAGCATTTGCGTTGTTATTATCAGTAGAACGGCGTTCGCGAACCCGAAGGCTCAAACCGGCAAAACAAACAACTTGCAAATGTGGTTTTGAGCCGACCGTGGTTCAAAAGCCGAAACAAACACGCCCTAAAGGGCATGGTCAGTTTGTTGACTGGACGGTAGGAGGATGGTGACGAGGCGACGGATGGCTATAGGAGGTGGATGGCATGAAAAAGTTATACTTGGTGATTTTATTGATGAATCAATTGTCTGGCTACATTCATCATATTCTATCTTCTTTAGATGAACGACTAGCTTAAACAATGCATAGGAATCAGTTCTCATGGTTTAAACCCTTATATTGTAAATGATTGATTTGATGATTGATCTCTATGTGCACAATTAGTTTGCTTTAGTTGTGGGGTGGATATAGGGCACCACGTTGATGGCATGTTGATACTTTTGAAAGGATGGTGCGGCACACTCTTCTAACATACATCAAAGAACTTGGATAAAAGCATATTAATCTCGGATGGGGTGTAAAAGACTAATTGTAAGCTATTTTAAAGGATTCTAAGACTACAAGTGTAAATGATAACATTATTGATATTATGCTCAAAATTTTGTTTGCTAATAACATGAAAGGTCTTTTTTGGTAGGAATGGATAACCAGTTGGATTTCACATATTAGATTTTTTCTTATGATGGATGTTGATTTATTATTAAGCCTTAACTTATTGATCTTTTTAAAAGTGTACACATAAAAATATGTCAGCACAATCTCAAAATAAATGAGCGACTCAAGAAAGAGGTGCAGAAGATCGAGCGAAGGGCTACCAACGATCGTTTCCAGATGAGTATTGGTGAATGAAGCACCTTATTCAAACGATCGACAGAAGTCGCCTAGAGAAAGTCTCGTAGGACGATAATCAACCCTTAGTATATTTGGCAAGGAGCACTGTTTCGAACTATATATCGACCAACCAAAGATTGTCAGATGATCGACAACCTTTATCGATTTAATATGCAAATAACTCTATTAATTGTCCAAACACCCTTTCTGAAAAGTTAATAAGGGGGTCAATATGTACTTTTGTAATATTCAGACCTAGGATTATAAATAGTGGTCCATATTATAATAAAAAATATATTTTGTTTGTCTGCTACTGGTCTCTATTTCTCTGAACCACTCCCTAATAGAACATTCCATTTTTTGGGTGTGCTTCTTATACATTTTTGGATCCAACATTCTTTAAGGTGTGGTGAGCGTGGAAACATGCCGTCAACAAGAAGAGGAGTCTAACCACAACAACAAAGAGAGTGTAGCCAGAGGAACGAAAGAGAAGCAACATGCACCCGAGATTTCTTGGAAGAATTTGTTCAACAAGGACTCCAAGACTTGAGAACCCATATCACCAACCAGATGTCTGGAAAGTTCGCAGAAGTCCTCGGGGCGATCGCTGCCCTAGCAACCGCCCCAGTTCCAGGAGGAGAACTAGCACGAAAGGAACACTCAAACCCCCTCAAAGGGAATAACGAGCCAACAATGGAAGGAGAGGGTTCCACCTACAGGAGAAGCCTGACGACGGTTTATACCAAGATAGCGCAGCATCCACACCCGTGGAGGTGAGGAGCCAAGCGATGCAGACTGAGGCAGAGAGGTAGCCGTTGAACGCTTTCTCCCTACAGGTCTCCGGAGTTGAACTCTCGGAGAAGTTCAAGATGCAGATCATAGACATGTAAAGGATGATCTGATCCCAACTACCATCTCACAACATTCGAGTCGTCCATATGCCTGTTAAAAGGTGTTGATGCCCTCAAGTGTAAGATCTTCTTCACAAAGTTGACATCAACATTATTAAGGTGGTTCAATGGATTGTCGACAAGGGTAATCACCTGTTTTGCGGAGCTCAAAAACTTTTCTTATCATAGTTCGCTAGTGCCCTGAGGCCCAAAAAGAGCGTCCGATCCCTGTGACAGCTGAAGCTGGGACCTAACAAAAGCTTACGATTGTTTATCACGTGTTTTCAGAGCGAAACGTTAGATGTCAAGGACTTGAAGTCTGACATGGCTTAGATTGCACTGATGCAAGAAGTAAGGTTGGAGAGGTTTTGTTTCGACTTTGAACTCGCAAAACCACAATGCTTGGTCGAGTTATTGGAGATGGCCAACAAATACTTCGCCGCCTATGATAACGTCCCCGAGCCCGTTGAACAGAGACACTAGAAAAAACCACCACAAGACAACATATGACATCCCAAACAAAGCGCACGACTATCAAACCGCCCTCGCTACGAGGGTTGCCTTGGCAATCACTCCGCCCAGTGTCGGGAGGACCAAAAGCGACAAACTAAGGTCTAGAACCATCGATCGTCATACGATCGTGAACGCCCCAATATAATCACAATGTCCCCCGCGAAACCCCGCTCAGGGCTTCCATGGCAGAGATAGTGGATGTCGATGAGGGTCGAAGCTTAGCTAGAGAATAGTTTGGAAAGCAACATCCAGTGTACTACACTAGCCGAGTTCTCAAGGGTGCTGAACTTCGATATCACTTAAGTACAGAGGCTCTGACCATATTTTCAGCTATACCCTATACAAGTTATCATAGATCACCCACTAAGATCTATTCTTACCAGGCCAGAGCATTCCGATCGACTAATCAAATGAGTCGTGGAACTCAGGGAGTTTGATATCTCCTGTACCTCCCAGACAACAATAAAACACAAGTTCTTGCAGATTTCGTGACAGATTTCCTCGAACCAAGAGGGGCGAACATGGACCTGGCAATCGACGAATTTACATGGACCCTGTTTACCAATGGGGCATTCGACCAATCAAGTGTTGGACTTGAAGTTTTCTTGTGCAGCCCCTTAAGGGGAAAACGTCTACCACTCAATTGAGGTAAATTTTCATTGACTAACAATCAAGTGAAATATGAGACTTTGATTGTAGGACTTCGCCTAGCCTCGGAGATGGGAGGCCTCCACATATTGTTAAAGGCCGATTCACAACTTAGAGTGAACCAGATCAATAGGGATTTTAAAGCCAAGGATGAGACTATGACAAAGTACCTCGGGAAGGTGAAGGCGGAGATCGGTCGCTTTGCCAGCTTCAGAATCAAATATATCCAAAGGGAGGAAAATCAGGTCGCCGACCTCTTATCCCGAATCCTCCATCTAAGAAAGGGGCTTCCAAAAAGGCTCGATCGACCTTAAATCGAAGAACTACTAGCAGAAGAAAAGCTGGATGTGCTCATACATCTGGTATTAACGAATAATTCATCAATCGTAGGAGATTCAAGTATAAGGTTGTCTGATACTTATTAATCGAATGAAAACTCTTCAGAAAGTTGACCACATCCTTATACCTAAAATTCATTGGGGAGGATGAGGTTGAGAACATACTTCGAGAAGTTCATGACGGGGAATGCGGGAGCCATTCTGGAGGAAAAACGCTAGCTCACCGAATTCAATGACAATGCTACTTCTGATCGAGCTTACTCAAGGACGTAGAAGAATATTCTCGAAGTTGCACACAATATCAGAAGCATGGATCATTGCGCCATCAGCCATTCCAAAAACTTCATTCGATTGTCAGTCCTTGGCCGTTTGCCATGTGGGGCCTCGACATTCTGGGACCTGTTCTCCTGTCAAAAGGACAACGAAAGCTTCTATTGGTGGTCTTCGACTATTTCTCTAATTGGGTAGAGGCAAAATACCCCTGACACACATAATAGTGGAAGTAGTCCAGAACTTCATCTAGACTGACCTGATTTGCCGATACGGATTATCTCTCTTCATATTTACAGATAACAAAACTTTATTCACTGACAAATGAGTTCAACACTTTTGTAAGAGTCAAGGGATCAAACTTAAACAAATGGATAGGTGGAGGCTGCAAACAAAATCATCCTAAATCTACTAAGGAAAATGGTGGAAGGGGCAAAGGGCAAATGGGTAGGCATGATCCCTTCGGTACTCTGGGCAATCCAAGCAACGCAGTCCACGTCCACTGGATAGACCCCCTTTATGCTATCCCAGGGATTGGAAACCATGTTGTTGGTCGAATATAACAACTATAGCCAAAGGTTACTCTCTACCTCAGTTTTTGTTGAGGAAGACCTAGGAGAGTGGCTTGAGGTAAAAGACGAGAGTCAGACTAGCCCTAGATCTGGTCGAGGAGAATAAAACTAACACAACCCTCCTACAATAAGAGATTAAGAGGAGGACAGCCAAATATTTCAACAAGCACTTACGCGAAGAGAAGTTTGTCCCAGGGGACCTGCTGTTGAAGAAGGTCGACCTTGCGCTAGAGGGCAAGCTATTGAGAAGCTTGACCAAACCTGGAATGACCCCTACATCATCCACCAAAGAGCTAAACCCAAGACATTTGCAGAGAACGATGTTCCTCGAACCTGGAGTGGTGCCGATCTAAAGAAAATTTTCTTTTAGAGATATTACTACTGGTAGAAGAAGTACTGTCATAACTATTTGTATAACCTTTCTTATCTTTTAAAAGCTCAATGTAATAGAGGAATTTTTTATATTCGTGACACGTAAAAGTTCAAGATTTCACAAATTTAATATCGCTAACAGTACTCTCTCTGATTGTTATTATGCTCAGGGAACTAACGCGATTACGGTCAGGGAACTGACACAAGCACGCTAGGGGAATTAACACAGTTACGCTCGAAAAACAAGCTTCGTGAATAGCTAATGACTTATCAATCCATATAAAGATCGTCAAATGGCCTATGGGAAGTATCAACGCTTGATAGAGACAAGTTCCGCGAGAGGTGTGCGAACGATTGTCATGCGGCCTACTTCAAATCTTAGTACCCAGCAGCGACAAGCTTTGCGAGGGGTGTCTGACTATGGCCTATGGGTCGTATCGGTACCCGACAGCGACAAGCTTCATGTGGGGTGCGTGAACGATCATCTTGCGTTGTACTTCAGACGTTAACACTCGACATCAACAAGCTTCGTGAATGGTGTCTAACTATCTTTTGTAGCCTATGGGACATATCGTCTCTCGACAACGACAAGTTCTGTTAGGGGTGTGTGAATGATCTTTCTGCGCCCTACTTCAAACGTTAGCACCCGACAGTGACAAACTCTGTGAGGAGTTCCTAACTATTACCTGTGGTCTATAGGATGTATCGACACCCAAAACGACAAACTTCGTGAGGGGTGCGTGGATCATTCTACGCCTTAACATCTGCCAATGACAAGCTCTGCAAGGAATCTACGACGACCATACATGTGAAATACGCGCTCGCTCGTTAACAACTCGTAACACTGAAATTACTTGAGGATTCCAACAATTAACTTGTAAGGGAGAAAAATGTCGGGATAATAAAACCCCTGGCCTAAAATAAATTTTATATATTTTAACGATTCATTTTTTGGTTGCAAATAGTAATCTCCTTTACAAAAAAAAAGGGAAACTGAAACATACAAAACAAAACTGCTCTAACACTTGACATTTGAGGACTTACTAGATTCTGCCCTCCTTGTCCCTTCTGCGTCAGCCGACTCCTGTATGCAGACTCCTCACCCTCAGAATCTGAAAGAAAATTCCCAAATTCCTCCATGTTTTGTCACTTCGGGTCCACTAGCTTGTGTTTCACAAGCCTCTCGATCGTGAGGGAGGTACCAACAAAAATCTGGCAAGAAAGCCCCTCGACATACACCTTTCTGGTGACTATCGAAGACACTTTTTCTTTAAGCTCTTTGTTTTTCTTAAGAAGATCTGCCACCTCTTCCTCATGCTATTGGGCATCTATTTGCCGCCCCTCGGGGGAATGCTTCAATTTTCCTTCTGTGATAAAGAGTTTTTGCTTTAATTTTTGGACCCTCAACGTCCTCCTCTGCTTTGTCAAGAGGAGGTTCTGAAAGTGTGAAGTCGGCCAGACAAGGGCATGATAACGGTCGACTGATTGAAACATATTCCTTCTATCTATCGACCTCAAGTTTCCCTTAAAGCCATGAGACCAGAACATGTCAATCAAGAAAAAGGGATAGTCTCCATTCAACAGGTTGGCAGAGAACCACTCGATTTCCCTGTCAATGAGAGCGTAGTAACCGCTCGTCCAGACACCGGCTCCTTCATTTTTTTAGAATGACCCCTCGGGCAGAACCACCTCTCTTGCACAGGAGGAGGGGGCAAGTCAACATCAGGGACAGGAGCCTTTCCTTCCCTCCGCGGAATGTTGCTCTCTGCTAGATCTGCGACACCTCCTCTCAGAATCAGTTTCAATGGAGATTGACTGGGAAGCACGACTCACCTCACTCTGCTCATGCAAAGGTATGAACGAGGTTCTATCCGTCTCCGCCATAACTCCTCCAGCTGATGGGCACATCGACGGGCCTCTAGATTTAGGAAGGCTAGGCGAACGGAAAGAGCCCCCTCGCGTCCTTCTGAAAAACCTGGCAAATTACACGATTGTCATGGGAATGCATTTCGCACACGATAAATAAGAGGATAAGTGATACCAACCTTCACCATTCCTCTCGGCCGACATGACCGAGTCGGACCGCCCTGGGCCTTTGTCGAATAGAGATGACCGCTGTCTCACAGGGCCTTTTCAAAGCCATCCTTTCCCCCGACAACTCTCTCTCAAGTGACCTCTCTATCTTAGATCGAGGTCCACAGATCCTCAGTCATAGTATCGACACCATCCAGATGAATCATTTGTTCCATCATATTGCGGTCGAGGTATTGGAACCCTCAATCAACGCCCTGTGGTACTGAGCGTTCCCGGGTAGAGTCTTTACCTTGTTCATCTCACACTCAATAAGAGAAGTGCAGATCCCCCATCCGTCCGCATACAAGGCGATTATAAACTTTTTCTTCCAATCCTTCACTTTATTCTCTAGCCCCATCAATTGAATCTTAGTGTCGACAACAAACATGATGTAACCATCGCGACCAATCTGGAAGGAGAAGAAATGATTGAAGAGTTCGATCGACCACGAAATCTTCATCCTAGGACAAAAGAGTACACATGCATGATAGCGATGATCGAGTTTGGAATGATTTTAGTAGGAATAATGCCATAAAGGTTGAAGATTGAACACAACTCGCGACAAAACGGTAATAGAAGACCCATTTTAAAATGATTCTTGTAGAAATCAAGGTCAGTAAAGAAGTAATCTGTGGCCCGTTCATGACTGTCGGACGGTTGCAGGAGAATTGTGGGATCCATAAAACTTCAATCCTTGATCTCCTTTACGTTCGTCGCAGAAAGAACCGAAACCTCTGTGGCAGGAATCAAATTGAACGACTCTTGAGAGTATTTTCAAACCATGGAGTCTAATGCGCTAGACTTGAAAGAAGGAAAGGACGACGAAACCCAAAGAAAGGAAAAAACAATAGCGCAACTCGAGTCAAGAAGAGGAATGAGGAAAGAAAAGGAACATGAGCTCTCAGCAGGCGCACGTATGTATATATACACACAAGAAAGGATATCTCATAAGTCGAAACACCAGACTGATGCGAGACTACACAACATTCAAGTAAAGTAATCATTACCAAAAATAGAAAAATATTTATTTTATTTCATTTCTTATTTATTTATATACAAAAAAGGGGGGCGTCACGCAGAGTAAGAAGAAATCAAACTAAACGATCGATCGCGGCTTCCCCCGAGATAAACCCTCAATGGCGAAGCCATTCATTCATAAACTCGCCACCTAGCCTGAAAATGTCATTTTAGTTGTCCTTAGGCTGAGTGACGAGGGCTTCTCTAATGACCGACAAATTTGAATACAAACGCGTAACTTCCCCACAGTTGGCAAGCATCTCACCACAGAAAGCCGTGAGTTCCTCGTGCAGTCCAACAAATTCTCTCTCTACCTGGTTAACCCTCTCAAGAACTTCAGTAATTCTCCCGTCGTCGTCTCCTCGAGGGTACACCATGAAATGGAGAAAGCACTCTTCCATCTCAACAAGATGACACTGTATGAACTCAGAAGACTCATGGCGCCCTTTGGTCGCCTCCTCCTCCTTCGCGGCACCAGAGAAAGCTTGATGACTATCACCATGACATCCAACACCTGGACCCTCGGCGCGCTCAGCTCCTCCATATCTCCTCTCGCGACAGCCTGTCCACCACTGCCGCTTCATCTTCTGGACCAACTTTGGTATTTGCCCATACAAAATTGACAGTCAGGATTTCAGTTGTTGAAAATAGAGACAAAAAACGGTTCAAACTACATACAAAAATTCACCTCCATTTAGATGTGGTATAAGAGAAAAGGTACTCACCACCTTTTTCTGGTTCTCGACTTTCACAAGAGAAACTTCGCCTAGTCGATTGAAGCCATGTTTTAGCCTTAGTTGCTGCCTCCTCGTCACTCCTTTGGTGAATCGCGACCCCCACAACCACTTGGGCGGTCAATCTTTCTTCTGCATCAGGAACATTCACCCAAGGTGAGTGTCCCACAGGATGGTCGTCAGGGCGAACTCTTACCTATCCCACAACCCTCTCTTGAGGAGGGCCCGCAAGGAAACCAGAAGGACCAGGACGGCTTTCGCTATCGCCGCCTCCGGGCTTGAAAACGGCTCTTTTCCTACTCACTACTCCGTCGATACTTCACCTGCTGGTTTGCGCTTCACGTATAACTTACTGACATGCGCCCGTATGTCGCTCTTAGCTTTGAGAAGGCCACTCTCATTAGAAGGCGAAACTCCTTTTCCAGACATCATGAAAAACAAGGAGAACACAAAACAAAGGAGTTAGGGGAGACGGGGACGGTGTAGATCTCCCTTGCCCCAAAACCTATTTATAATGGCCCGAGCGCAGAATTCCGGGGAAGTCCATTATTGCGCGATAATAACATTTAATTATTTCATACATGTTAAAAAATTCTCTCATCCTCATGTACTAAACAACTTTCGAGCAGCAAGAGAGTCGGGGAACTAAATATGTACACATAAAAAATGTGTCAACATGAATCTCAAAGCAAATGACGACTTAGGAAGGCGGTGCGAACGATTGGGTGAAGGGCTACCAACAATCGTTTCCAGGTGAGTAAGGAAGCACTTTCTCCGAAAAATCGGCCGAAGACACATAGAGAAAGCCTCATAGGACGATAATCAGTATTTAGGACAAACGATGAGGAGCACTCTTTCAGACTATATATCGATCGAACCAGGGATTACCAAGCGATCGATAACCCCCATCGATTAAATCGATCCCTAGTTTTATTTTATGCAAATAGCTCAACAACTACCCAAAAGATCCTCCTGAAAAGCTAAAATTGAGAGGGGTAATATGTGCTTTTGTAATATTGGGACCTAGGCCTCTAAATAGGGGTCCATATGAATAAAAAACATATTTTATTTGTCTATTATTGCTCTTTCTTTCTTAACCACTCCCTAATTGAACATTCAATTCCTTGAGTGTGTTTCCCAGACATTTTTGGATCATACATAAAGCTTTTAATTTTGATTTCAAACAACCTTCTTCAAGGCCACATGAGATATAACATCAACAATTCAACTCAATTCTTTATAACATCTATATTAAAGCATCTAAATATTTTGGAACTAATTATCCAAATAAATGATGTAATCAAACTTTATAAATGATGAATTTGAGCTTCTTAATGAGCCTCGTTCATGCTTTATAGTGAGTGTTAGTCGAGCTTTTCGGTGAGCTCTTAAATTATATTGTTTATGATCATAAGCAATCAGTTTTTCTAGCTTATTCATTTAACAATCTAGTATTTGTACAAGTGTTTATGCTTGTTTTATTAGTTCATGTGGTGATCATGAACAAACTCTATTGAGTCGAGAGAGTCGAGCCACGAGTAGCTTCTTAAATGCTTGGTTCATCTACATTCAAACCTTTGTGTGACAAAAATGGTGGTTTTGTCTGACTAAATGTTATTTTAACATCATGAATATTTTTGGGGGTGACATTAAACCTAGCCAAAGCAAATGTGAGACGATGTTCATGCAGCTACAATACTGTTGATGATGAGTTTTTATGATTTATCTCCGTTTTTATTGTAGGTGTAAATAATGTTGGTTTGTGGTTTAGCCAGTACACATTGCACCACAGCCAAGCTGCGGACCACCCAGTACTCGGCATCATTGCCATTGTCATAGGTGTTACACTTAACCAGGCCATCTCTTAGCTCTTTTTGCCTTTGCTGAAATCTCATTGGAATGCACCTCATGGGTATATGTATATCCCAAATCAGCATTTTCCTAAGAATTTAGAATGTTTGGACGCAGTCTGAATCCAAACCTGGAATGGCAGACTTAGGTTATTTTGTAATATCACACTAATCAATAGTTCATTAAAACATGTTAATATAATATGTGACGAGCAGCATTCTTTTCGTAATCGTTTATGACACTTATCCTTTCCATGGGGGTTCAGTTATTGCTGGTCATGTATGCTAAAGAAAGGTACCTTGGTTAAAAAGTTCATTTAGTTTATCCCGATAGTTAGTTGACAGTTGCTCTAACTTTATGAGTTAATTTTTACAGGTTCGCGAGCAACTCATATGAGAAAAACAACCTGATAGCTCTTTGACATGGTCATCCAATCAAGCTTAAGGATCTTCTTGTGAGCTAGTTGAGAAGGTTTAGAATCAAAGAAATCATCAAAATTAAAAGGATCAAACTTGACCATTCTTGTGATGTCATTTTCATGGTTACGATTGTTATGTCTAGAGGCAGCATGATATGGATAATAACTTTAGCGAGGTTCCTCAAATAATGTGGGCATAACTCTTTTAGAAAGGATGATGTGGATAGCCACCCTGCCTTCCAGAAGACCTATTGGTTATAGGGTGGGATGCCTTTCTTTACATGTTAATCATTCATTAGAAAAGCGAGATTTCTTTTTAGTTGAGCTGAGGATGGAGGATTTGATTCAGGAGGACGAGCTCCTTCACTTTCTCTCGGATCGTCTAGGAGCAGGTTTGGGGTTATGTTGCCTAGGCTGTTGAGGGTTCTTATTTTTAAATGCATGAACACTATTATGTGTCTTAATGCATGAGACATGTCTTGAAATTGTTTTCAAAGTTAAATTTAAATTTCATCTAACTGGTGATCTGAAAGTCAACTAACCCCTGCAAGAGTGTCTGCACATGTCGATCATTCTAATAATACTATGAGAAAGGAAAAATTAAAAAAGGAAGAACATGAAGATGAAATGCAAATGTACGAGGTACTAATTAATAAACAAAACAAGTCAACCTGCTCTGATACTAATTATAATGCAGGAAAACCAAAGGATTGATGGGTTTGTTGTGAAAAATGCTACAGCAATAAAGCGAAAAAAGCCGGATTGAGAAAAAATTCAAAAATCAAAATAACACATTTACGTGGTTCGGCAAATTGCCCACATCCACGGAGTTGTAGAAGATTTTATTTCTTCGAGAAATACACCCGTCGATCACCTCGATGATTACAAGAAAACTCTTCCTCTCCTCTCCTTCAACCTCCTCTCTCCTCCTTTACCCATGAGCCACCGAAGAAGAACGAACTGTTGGGAAGAGGGAAGTCCTCACCGCAAGAAAATCACAGAAGAGACAGAGGGAGAACTTGGAACCTTACAATTCATTTTTCTTCGTCGTGAGCCAACGTTTTATATAGAATTGCGGAGGGTGAGAGCAATCACTCTTTAATCTAATTTCTTCTGTAGCATTTAATGGCGGCGTGCAAGCATTTAATGGCGGCGTGCAAGCATTTAATGGCGGCATGCAAGCATTTAAATTCTATAAGTGGACATGCGCTCTACTAAGCCTAACAATTTTCCACTTGGAGACAGGTACACTGGCTGCACTGTCATTTTCCTCGAACATGATATCCTCCACCTCTGCAACTCAAATCTCTATCTTCATGCTAAAAGACCAACTGAAGTCGAGCATAACTTCTGTTTCTTAAGTGTAACACCCATTGTCAACATATAAGTAGGGTTCTTGCTTCCACAAATTTTCTCGAGTAACAACTGTCCGTCATCTAGCAATGATCGAATGAAGTGATACCTGATCTAAATGTGCTTGCTCTTGGATTGAAATGTTGGATTCTTGATAAGAAATATGACGCTCTGAATATCACTGTATAGAGTGCCCTTTTGAACCTCCTTACCCAATTCTTCGAAGAAACACTGCAACCATATCATTTTCTTTGCAGCCTCTGACACTGCATTATACTCAACTTCTGAGTGCACAAAGAAACTGTTATCTGTAGATTTGAGCCCCATGACACTGTAGTTCCCCTAAGCGCATAGACCTCTCCATTTAGTGAATGTCTCCAGCTAAATCTGCATCAACATAGCCCTGTACCTCCAAACTTTTTCTCGAGAAACACAAGCAGTTTTCTGAAGAGCCTCTTCGATATCTCAAAATTCACTTCATAGCGTCCCAATGTTTCTTTCGTGGATTATTCATGTATCTGCTCACAACTCTCACAACATGGGCAATATCCGGTTTGGTGCAGACCATAACATACATAAGTGAACTAATAATTGAAGCGCAATAAACCTTACTCATGTAGTTTTGTTCCTCCTCTGACTTGGGTGACTGATTCTTGCTGAGTCTAAAGTGAGACCCCCAAGGTGTGTCAATTGGTTTGGTTTTGTCCATATTGAACTTGCTAAGCACCTTTTTCACATATTTAGCATGTGAAAGCCTCAACGTGCCTCTGACTCGGTTACTGACAATTTTCATATCAAGGATTTATTTTGTCGCTCCTAAATTCTTCATTGCAAAGTGCTCTGACATCTGCCTCTTCACATTATTGATTTCATCAATACTGACCCTTGCAATAAGCACAACAGGATGATATAGAAATTGTCAAAGTACTTGACATAACATCAATGATCTGTCTGACATATGCTGTATCCTGCATTGTGCATGAAATTATCAAATTTCTTGTACCATGTCTAGGAGCTTGCTTCAGGTCATACAAGCTTTTCTTCAGTCTGCAAACTGAGTTTTCCTGCCCTTGTACCACGAACCCCTCAGGCTGGCCCATGTAGATGCCATCTTCATGATATCCATGAAGAAAAGCTGTCTTCACATCTAATTGCTCAAGAAACAGATCTTCAGTAGCAACCATAGTCAGTACCATCCTGATGGTTATGAGCTTCACCACAGGAGAAAATATCTCAGGGTAATCAATATCTTGTTTCTGCTGAAAGCTTTTTACAACAAGTCTAGTCTTGTACCTATTACTGTCATCAAACTCAGTCTCCACCCGGTACAGTCACTTGTTGTGCAATGCCTTGTTCCCTGGTGGAAGTTTTGTCAGCTTCCATGTCTGATTTCCTAGTAGGGAATCCATCTCCTCATTCATTGCTAGCTCTCACTTGCTAAAATTTTTATCTGTTAAGGTTTCTTCGTAGCTCTGTGGCTCTTCGCCATCTGTCTGCAGGATGTAGTTCAAAGTTGGTGAGCAACGCTGCGGAGAACGCCTGCTCCTGACCGACATGCGAACGGTAGCTGGAATAGTGAATAACTCTGAACTTGATTGCGGAATAATAAAAATTGGTGCCCCGGACCCACTCTCCTCGTTATTCACATCTCCGAATTGTACTGTGACCTCTGATAGATCGTTAAATCTCACGAACTTCGATTTCTGAGTAGCTGCTTTAAAATTTGTACTAGCCTTGTCCTTGTACATTTTCTCATTAAAAGTCACATTCCCATTTCTGATAATCTTTTGATTATGATCACCCAGAAAAGATAGCCAAATGCTTCGCTCCATAGTCAATGAAGTAACATTTATTTGACTTAGTTTTAAGTTTGCTACGAGCACAGAATTGATTAGAACATAAGAAAGACAGCCAAAAATCTTATTATGAGAAAATTTGACCTCTTTTCCGCTCCAGATCTCCTCAGGTAATTCACAGTCTAATGGGACGTATGAATCTCTGTTGATCAAGTAAACTGCAGTGCAGACCACGTCTGCCCAGAAAATTGGTGGTAGTCTGACGTGCAATCTCATGCTCCTGACACGCTCATTGATAGTTTTGTTCATACGCTTTACAATTTCATTTTGTTATGGTGTCCCCGGAATGATCTTCTCCATTACGATACCCTGAGTTGCACAGTACTCCTTGAACCCATCATTGATATACTCATCACCATTGTCAGACCTTAAATATTTTAGTTTTAGATCTATCTCTGTCTCAACCAAGACCTTCCAAGTTTTGAACACAGTAAATACATCAGATTTATGTTTCAAAAAATAAACTCATATATTTCTGCTGTTGTCATTTATGAATGTGACGTAGTAGTGAGAGCCTCAATGAGATGTCACTAGGGAAGGTCCCCACACATCGGTATGTACAAATTCTAGTTCTCTTGTATTTGGCGCCTTGTCACCTTTCAACGAACTGAACTTTTTTTGTTTCCGACAATGCAACTGTCACACATGCCAAAATCAACTGTCTTCAGTTCTGGCAGCTGACCTCTAGACTGAAGCTCTTTCATGCCTCCCTGACTCATGTGTCCAAGCCTGCAATGCCACATATCTGTTGTACTCTCTGCAACTGTAGTATCAACACTGTTAATTAAATCAGTAGCATATACAACGTAGCAATATTCTTACCTCGAGCCGGTACCATTGCTCATTTAGTAACCTTTCAGGTGTTATCTAAGAACACTACTGAATGACCACCATCATCGAGCTGCCCAACTGAATTTAGATTCTTCTTCAGCTCGGGAATGTATCTACCTTTTGCAAGATCCATTTGTTTTTTCTTAGGGAGTGTAATTTAAACATTTTCAATCCCCACCACGTTCAAAGCTGCTCCATCAGCCATGTACATCTTCCCAAAGTCATCTGCAACATAGTTTTTTATTAACTCCCGATGAGAAGAGGTATGAAAAGAAGCCCCTGAGTACAGTATTTATTCGTCAACGGAGTTGTGAACTGTAAAAAATAGTGCATCCTACATTTCTTCAGTTACAGCATCAACACTTAGGATTTTTGCAGTTGTGGTCAGTTTGTCTACAATTCCAGCAGGTTGTTTGTTGAACAGGCTTTGATTTGCTCTTGTCTCTGTGCTTTGATTTTGATCTTCCTCTGTTTGAGTTCCTGTCATATGATCTCCCTCTGAAATCAACATCAAGTGTCAAACTCGAACATAAGATCTCGCCTGAATCTTTCCTGTGCACCTCCTCAGCTAAAATTAAATGACGGATATCATCACATTTCAGTTTAGATTTACCTGTAGAATTACTGACAGTCAGTCTCATGATTCTCCAACTATTTGACAATGAAGCCAACAAGATTAGTTCACATATCTCATCATCAAATTCAATTTTCACAGACGATAATTGATTTGTGATAATATTAAAATCAT
>JXCR01015600.1:0-13027 GCA_002079205.1 Phalaenopsis hybrid cultivar
CCCCCCCCCAATCCGAGGTCACAGTGCCTTCGCGCCATATATTAGGCATATAGGCACTCCTTCGTACAACCAGCATGGCACCTTGGCACAAAATATGGGGCGCCTAGGCCCTCCTTCACAAAATTGGAGGACCTATTTTTGTGATGCATAGGTAAAGTCTAGTGTTCCAAGGAGAAGTCCCTTTGCCTATGAACCGACATAGCAATTAATGGTACTTGCTATCTGTGTGGCATCTCGTGGGTTATAAAAGACATTCTTGTGAAGGAAAGGGGAGGGTTTTTTCTAGCATTTTTAGATTTGCATTCTCTAAATTTGATCTGTGTGCGTGTGATAGAGCAAAATTTTTGTGAGGGAGAGGGGATTGCTAGAGAGAATTCTACGAGCAATTATTAAATTGGATTATCTGAGAGACGTGGTGCACATCGGTGAAGTAGTAGAGACACTTGAATTATAATTTAAGGGAGTAATCATTCTAGTTTTACTTTCTAAAATAATTTGCTTTATTTATTTTTTATTAATAAAACATTTATATTGTAGTTTCAAAGTAAGAATTGTCACTAGTTCTTTTTTCTCTTCTAATTTGGTGAGTAGAAATTCTAGGGTTTTGTTGTTGCTCATGTGCTTGTAGGAAATAGTATTGTGGTGGTGTTTTATCTATTAAATCTCCATTTAGATTCAATCTAACCAAAAAATTATTAAAAATAGTCGCAAACTTTGAGTTTCAAAAGAATCTTTGGTAGAACAATTAGAATAAAACTCATTAATTAGAAGAATAGGAATATTGCTATTAGTTTAGTGCTATCTTATAAGGAAATACCTCATCTTGCAGACGTCACCATATTTAGAGAACTATATTGGTTAATTGTCCTAACTTTCTTATTGCCACATGGAGGGGCTAAGGAAGAAATTTGTTTCCTATAGTCATCATCAAATTTTTCACTTCATCGTCAAATTTTTCACTTTGTCAATCCTAGATTTATAGGATTCAAATCTAGGGAGATACTTTCATCTGCTAGATTTACCTCTCACATATAAGCTAGGATTTTCATCTTTCCAAGAAATCATGCTAAATACTTTAAGAAATCACCAGGCTAGACTCAAAACTAGTAGGCTAGAAATTTTTTGCATTCTAGGACTGCATTCATTTTTCGTTGGATTGATACATAGAATATGTTTCGTTAATACTTGGATGGCACGTATACTTGCATGATTCACCAGTGCTTCATAATATCTAGTATGTATGAGGTGGTGGCTTCTATGGCAGGTTTATTCTGCTCAAGTAAATTTCTTCAACCATTGGGTTGACATACTCTCTAAGTGGTCTAGGCATGAAATTGAGCTTGGATATGTTATTCTATTCTTGAGATAAGTTTGTCAATGCTCCTAGTTTCTTTGAGTTTTTTAAGTTTTTTTTAACAATTTTTTGAAATTTAATGTTGCGAGGAACAAGTTCAATAGAAGGCGTCATATGAATAAATATTTAGGACTAACTAAGAACCCTAAATTAACATATTAAACAAATCAAAACAAACCAAATATTGAGAATAAAAAGTTAAACATCTACACTTGTATAAATCACAAAAGAAATTTAGCATATAACTACATAAATACATTAACATGGGTATACTTGCATAACATTATAAAAAACAATATTTTTTAATTGTTTTCGTACATAACACTATAAATAACAAAATAATATGGCACAACAAGATTTCAAGTCTAAACCCTAACAGTTCAAATAAAATTATCCTATAATGGAAATTAACATTTTTCCCCAACAACAATGCTTAACACTTGAGACTCCTAAAATACTGTGAAGCACTTGTAATCATATGAGTTTAAGTATCGATCAAGTAATATACAAAAATTAATGTTTGTGTATCGATTCCATAGAAAACTTGTTAATTTCTAACTCCAAAAATTTTATAGCCTACTAATTTTAAGTCTACCCTGAAGTGTTTGAAATTTAGTGATTTTAAAGTTAATAACTCTAAATTTTGGTAAGAGAAAGACCTTAGCGAAAGTCATGAGAAAGCAGTAAGGTTTTCTATCAATCGTGAAGTTCTCCTCTAAATTAGATCTTTAAGAAACAAAGTTTCATTATGTGATAGAATTTGTGGGTAAAAATCATAAGCAAATCTTTTGTTATCCCCTCTCGAGAGACTAAGAAGGTTTGGAAATCGTACAGGTTATGCTTCCTAAATCAAGTAACTTTCCAAGGACTTAAATTTTTCTCTAAATGATTGCACTAACCTAGAAGTAATTTCCCTATTCTCCTAAATCAATATGAGTTAACCTAATTTGTTCTACTAGCCTACTCCTGCATAACTAGATCCCAAAATCATTTAACAAATTAATTGGCCAAATTGAAAATCAAAGAAGAATGGAAAGTCAAATCATCACTACTATTAAATTTTAAGATAATCACAACATCCATGTTAAAAAAAAAAATTCAAGAGTACCAATTCAAAGGAGAAATGGGAAATATAGTTACTACTCATGCTTTGAAACAATAAATTAAACACTTTATTTGTTAAATCATGGTAAATACAAGAGTTTAGAATGATAAAACTAATTGAGTACTCTACTACAACCAATCTTCCTCTGTTATCCGCACAAGTAGATCCACATTTAATGTAAATAACAAGAACCTCGCTTATCCTTCCACAACTTCTCACTAATCTCTCTCGAAACCTAAACAAGATGAAGAACAAACTAATTGACTCTCTGCAATGACCAGAGACCTCTCTCAATGATTGACAAAGCACATGCATCCTCCCATCATGACATGATGCAATTGAACCATCAAAACCATCAAAATTTGTGACCTGGCACCTATGCAATGGAATATGACGCATGGGTGTTGGGCTCTAGCATTTAGGCATTGCAGAGCCAACAACCTTTTCGCAACTCTCAGTATGTCACTCCTCTTTTGAATTAGGGTTTTAGGTGTCAGAATGCCACTAGACTACTGCCCCTTTTTTGACCTCTCTGTCTTGGCCTGGTTAGAAGGAAGGCATTTAAGATAACTACATTGAAGTCCACTAATATCAAGAAAGAAAGTTGTTTTGCCTATTTTGTATTTGTAGTTCTAATTCAATTAAAGTGTTCAAAAATAAGTGAATGGTTAATAATGGAAGGAGACAAATTTGTAAGAAAAAAAACATAAAGCATTTATTCTCTATAGCGCTTTTCAACATAAATGAAGGTGATAAAAAAATTAAAAGAAGAAGAATGATTTAGCTAGTTCTTAATAATGGTTGAAAGATAAGAGATAAAATATACCATGTAGGAATTTCATTTAACTCAAGGCAAACCTGGAAATTCTTACAACTACATCATAGTTAAAATTTCATAATTCCTAAGAAAAAAGAATCATGAGAGAAGATGAAGATAAGTTTTCCTTCAAAAGATGAGTATCAGTTTTAGTTCATTAACTATTTTTGACACACATAAAGATTTCTAGGTTTTCATTTTATAACTTTAACATTCCAAGTGATGGTGAATAAAAAGTACCCATGGCCCATTGGTTGAAGAAGAATATCTTTTTCTTTAGGGTTATTTGCTTAAATCACATGCTTTTTTTTATTTATTGCTCTACATTCTAAAAAAAAAATCAAATAAAAAGATATATAGCTTAGTTTCTACACTTAAAAAAATTTGTTCAAGGAACTAAATTAAACTTTTTTTAGTAGATATTTTTTTATTTATTTTATGATAAATTTTGATTTTAATTAAAAAACATACATTGAAATTTGTCATTTTGTATATCTACTCTTTTTATGAATTTGTAATACTTTATAGGGATAAGTGAAGACTGAATAAAGAGCTCAATTCACTAGTGCGGAGAAAAATTAAGTTGAGTTCAAGCGAGCTATTTTGAAAATAAACTCTAAATTGAAGAAAAATATTAAACTAAAGAACTATACATTTTGTGTTAAGTCAAGGCGCCTTAATTTTATTCAGTTTTCCACTAATTCAATTTTTTTAAAACAATTGAATATACATTAAGACAGGTAATATAATATACATTATTTATATTTCAAGTTACGTACATTATATATCTTATGCAAATGCCTATATTTTAGAGGGTAGAAGCAATCTCAAAATCAACTCAAATTAGAATTAAATTAGTTTCAAGTCAATTAAAATTTCAAACTATTTTCAAGCCCATGACCAACTTCAAGTTGTTTTAATAGCCTTACCTCCAATATGATACTATGATAATTAAATTTTAAGCAACACACCATCATAGCACTAGTAATGTAGATAAATAAAGTTTTGAGATTAGTCATTTAACCTAATAAACATAATAATAAATGTCTTAATCATGATAGAGCTAAATATTTATTCCATGCATTGCTTCCCAATTCCTCATTGAATAAAGGACAAGTTAGCCGAAACTTTTGAACTTGACTACTTACTTTTGGGAGTAGAACATTGCAAACCACAAATCCCACATTAAGGTGGCCCCACCTTTTAAATAAGCTTAGATGATAATTATATGAACATGATGAAAGGACTGAATTATAATATATAAACATTCCTTTGTCCCAACAAAAGTATTATATAATCACATTTTCAAGGAAGCCAAAGTTCTTAGCTTGTGTATTAATCAATTAAAAAGCTTGGTTGATAGTAGACCAAACTTTATAACATGTCTGCACAACAAATTTACCTTTATAGCCTCTACTACTTTATTATGTGCCATGCTATTTTAATGGTGGCTAAACCTATATATGTCTCTCTAGAAGTGTGCACACATATCTCATCTTAGTTATTATTGGTAAAGGAGGCATTTTTAGGGTTCCGTGAATAAAAGCTAGGAAAGGTCCCATGTATGGAAAAGTCTCTCTTAGGAGCTTAGTTTATAAGATTGTACGTTTGGTGAAATGGGAACTCTTGGTTTAATGGTGGAGTAGAGGATAGAAGATTACTTTAGTATTAATTTTTAAGAAAAAGGATTAGGGTAATAATTATTAATAATGCATGGGTTAAGACTAGTTAATGAAGTTTAGAGTAGATTTTAAAATTTAGGGCTCAATATTCTTTTTTCTTTAAAAAAAATTCCGATTTGTAGTTTATAATGTATTTGTACATTTTCAGTGAATATTATTAATTTCTAGCTTGATTATTTCAATCACTAAAGCAACATTTCTTAGGATAAATTTAATGGGAAAAATATATTTTAGCTTATATCTAAATATTTATATGATAGGCAAAATTAGTTGTTTTCATAAATTTTTTTTTAAAGGCAAGTTAGGTAAATTGAAATTCCCAAAGGTTTACTCTAGGTTTTGGATAAAAATTAAGATTAAAAATAAATTTAAATTTAAATCTATAAATTTTACTTAAAGTATAAAGTCTATTTTGATAACTTTTATTAAAATTTATGTTAATCTACTATTTTCGTTGTTCAGAGTGGCGACATTTATATGTGATAGAGATATTAATTTTATAAATTGTTAAGATTTTAATCATATGATAATGAGTAGTGTTTGGTTTGTCTTGATCTTTCTCTGAATTCCTTGTCCTGATCGCTTAAACAATAGCATAGTGTCACCTCCCAAAAGAGCTCTTCGATGTGATGGGCAGCCCAAGACTTAAATACTGCTTTTCGGTCCTACACCTAATCGATGTGAGACTTTTTGTCAGTGACATTCTCCTCCACCCAATCACGTGACGCCCTCATCACTGATCGGTTCCACCAAAAGTCTCACTGGACCGTGGAGAGTCCACACACCTGGCAGACAGTAATCTGCTTTGATACCACTTGTCCCATCCCAAAAGAGTTCTTCGAGGTGATGGGCAGCCCAGGACTTAAATATTGTTTTTCAGCCCTACACCTAGCCGTTGTAGGACTTTTTGTCCATGACAAATGGCTCAAAGAGACACAAGTATTATACATTTGGACATATTTATTATGCATTTGGAGGGTAAATATCATTATTTACGATATATTGATGCAAAAGAAATCAATCAAAATGATGCATATTTATTGAAAATTTTTAACTAAATACATCATATGAATATCCAAATTTAGTGATGATGAATATATAATTTGTTGTTACTTTGGTGAAATGGAATAGTAAGTAAATTCCTCAAGTGCTGGTGTTTTACTTACTTCTTGATCATTTTAAAAGAGAAGTTTAGATATTCATGTACTAAACATGGCAAATAAACTATAGATGAAATTAGGAAGAGCTTCCGAGGAAAAAAATGTCAAAATTTTATGAATTATTAAGTGTGAGCTAACAATTCTTATGAGATAGTTCTATCAACTACTCTGTAATGTTTGTAGTAACCAGAATGCTCGACAATAAAATAGATTTTAATATGTTATGAGAATACTATATTAATTTATAAGATTGGTAAAAAAAACAAAAGGTAAGTTAAAGGAAAATCTAGAGTTAAGTGATTTATAAAATAAAGAAATTAATATCTAAATAGAGTTTGAGTTCACAAAAAATTGATTACTACATTTATGAGTCTATGTTATAATATAACGATGACGTGATGGAGAATAAATATAGAATTTATAAAGTTGATGGCATCACTTCTGGATGTCATATATGTTGATATCCGCTTGAGTGCAATAGGATTTTTTACAGCTTCTCGTAGCCTAGGACATCCGCTCGGACCATCTGGTACGTGCCTCGAGCACGGAAGTAGGGCTGGTATCGATTTAGCCTTACCCAAGAGAATTAGTCGTGGGGTGATCTTAACTCTGATAAGAGACATGTTTAATATTCATTTTGGTGTTTAGAGGTCATACCCAGTCTATTTGGAGCCCTGGGTGGCCAAAGGGAGTCATCAAACTTTCCCACACACATTTTGGAAAAAGTCGGATTTCAGACCTATTTACTTGCGTAGTGGTCCGAGACGCCTATTGACACCAAAATCCTCAAATTAAAACCTTTGGATTATTCATTTTGATTTATGGGATTGTATTTTAGTGACACTTTATTTCTCGTAGCTTCTGCATTGATTAAAACCATCCTACGAACATCTAAGAGAAAAATTAAATTTTAGACTATTGGAGCCATACCTAGCATCAGGCGGTGATTTTCGCTCGATACGATGCACCCTGGGGCCCATATGAATGTGAGGAAGTCTTTTTTTAGTCCTTAATCTTTTCTGGTGGTTCAAATACCCATAGGAGCTCTCCATCCAAGCCTTGACAAAGAAATTAAGAATAATTTTATTTTATTGATCTTTCTAGCGCCAGACAGAGAAGGGGGCACATATTCGCCCCTAATTTGGTGCATCGGCGCCAACGGAGCATGGATCACTCCAAACAGAGAGTGAGGTTCCTAAGTGCTAGATCAAATGTTGCAAACTAAATAAATGGGTGCATATGCGCCCGATCCTCTGCACATAAGTGACCAAACCCCTTGTCATCGTTAAATGTCACTGTTTTAGCCTGTTTCAACCCAGATGGAAGGGACCATTATGGGAAATTTTTTAATGGTTCCCATGAAGCTTATGGAAGGGATCAAGACAAGTCAAGGGAGATCATATCAGCCCTTTGCTATTTTTTTATAAATTGGAATCCTCGGTTGTATGTGTCGAGCAGGTGAATCGGCTAGAGCCCAGTGAATGCGAGAATAAATTTTGGGTCTCAACAAACAAAATAAAAGAGTGAGAATAGCTCATTTCGGGGGATCCTCCACTATTTTTAGATCAAGAAGGGAGAGTTTGAGGATCTTGGGAGAGAATTTTTTTGGAGAAAAAAAGAACAATTTCTTCTTCTTCTTCCATTCTTCAAGTGAGGAAGAACCCAAATTCTTTCACACAAATTATACAAAGGAATGGATGAAAGAGGTGATTATACCATAGAATGTAGCAATCATTACTTTATTTGATGATTATTTATTTCTGCGGACCATAATCGTGCCTTATATGTGACGGCCAAAATTTACAGAACTCTGTTAAACCATATCCTGATTTATCCTAGTGCTTCTATGAAAATTGTTAGCGTCCAGACACTTAAGCTATTAACCTTAAGTATAGGAGGTTATGCTTTCATTGGGCTATGTTCAATGGCTTCTACAAAACAAAAGACCCTTGGCTTTATTACTTTATCTCTCATATTCAGAGACTTTAAGAGAAAAGTTAAGTTCCATGTTACCAATATGAAAATGTCCTTTAGAGCTTTTCTCACTCGCTTACGGATCCTTGATTAGGGGATGGTACATTCGACACTCCATAAATGCGTGGAAGAGAAGAGTTCTCAATCTCTAGGGACATTGAACCCTTTTCTATTAATTAAGTAGGGATATATGATGATGTCAAGTACTATGTAACCTCTAAAAAGGTGTCTCCTCCAACTTCAAATATTACAGGATATCCATGGGCCCCTCCCCATTCAGGTTCTCTCCATGCCAATGGGAAGGACCTGATGAAGAGGGAGGAAAGGTGATGTTCCTATGTAGCTTCACAACAAGATCCTGCGGTATTTACTCTACGATCAATCAAGATGTAGATCAAAGCTATATCAAACTTTGACTCTGATCCAAGTGAAGTTTTTCTCATAGACGGCTTGATGAGCTTGCATGATGCTAGCCAGGAGGACACCGATAGGGTGATTATCCTCCTACCTTCTGTAGACATGGTTCTCTGCTTGTCTAGACTTTCTTTGTCGGATGAGGTGTTGTCCATCAACCTCATACCACAAGGTCATCATAGGGTTCTGACGATTGCACATTCCTTCGCAATTGAAGAGTTGAAGACCTTCTTCATCCCTTCTAAGCCCGAATCCAAGGAAAGAGGCATTTTATTTTATAAAGCTTGTTCTCATGTAAATTGTAGCCATCGACTGCTGCCAACTATCACCTATTGATCATTATCGATGACCCCGACCATCATCGCCTACCACCGCCAACAACTAACCACCAGATATCTCAACTTGCAAAAATTGTAGTCTGAATACATATGTTGTGCCTAAAACATGTATTGACAACCCAAAAATAACCTTCAACCTCTATAACAGCCAATCACCATCAACCACAACTTGTCGACACTAGTTAATCGCCCCTTGTCGTCCCTCTTCAACCACCACCGACCGTCACTGCTCCATTGTTGAACACCGGCAACCCCTGTTTAAAAACTTCATAATTTGAATATGTTCATTATGTCGAAGACCTGTATTAAATATCTGATGAGTAACCACCAACCTCCATAGTCTCCAACCACCAGTGATCACAACTCGTCGGCCACCATTGACCACAACTGGCCATCACCGCTTGGCTCCATTGACCACTAACCACTACTTGTAACCATCATATTCAAAATACGGCCTCTATAAGAAAGTATCACTATTACAAAATTGAAATACAGCTTTTGCGGTCAACTACTATTGTTACATCTTCCAACTATGTCTAATTGTTTCTATTGCATCAAACAACTATGGCTTTTAGGGTTAGCTACTATTGTTAAAACCTATAACTACCGCCTTTGTGGTCAACTAACTCTATTACAACAATCAACTATAACCTTTGTGACCAACTATTGCTACTACAATTTTCAACTATGGCTTTTATGGTCAACTATCACTATTGTAACAACAGACTATAATATTTAAGTTTAAATATTTCCTTTGTAGCCACCAATTATGGTCTTTGTGGTCGTATACTAATGTTACATCTTCCAACTATGACCTTTGTGACCACCTTCCACTACTGCAGCTAGCCACTGACTGCAGCCTTTATGACCAAGTACTATCTTTGTATCAACCAACTATGACCTTTGCGGCTAACTACTATTATTGCAGCTTTCAATTATGACTATTATGGCCAACTGCGGCTATTATAACCACTGACTACACACTTTATTGTCAACTATTAACCTTTTAGCAATTAATTGTGGCATTTGTGTTCACCTATTATTATTATAGAGAAGATCTAGATTTGTTGTAGCTCAATTATCGATAATAAAACTAAAATGCTATTGTAAATTTATGATTATCAGCTTTGCAATTTAATATTCTCTAATTCAAAAGAAGTGTTATGTACTTACAAAAACATGTTGAACTACTTTGACTGAGCTAGGCCTCTTAGTTTTTTTACATTTTCGAAGTTTTTTTCATGTAATAATTGTGGTATCTCATCGTGCTACTTTTTTTTTATCTTTATGGGTGATGGATCTTCGTGTAACACTATAACATTAAAATATTACTTTACCGAAGTGAATAATCCAACATGCAACAATAGGTAAACATAAGAGAACTTCTCAGAAAATATTATTTTATTTTCCCTTCATTTCAAGTTTGCAAAGATTAGATGTATCTCTATAATCTGCTAAATATATAAGATAACACAATAAGAGATAATGAATAAAATATTTTAAGCCTTAATCGGATGACAAGGTGGAAAATACTTAGCCAAAAATTTCTATGCTAAATCTCCTCAAGTTCTAATAGATCCAGGTGCTAATGAGTTTAACCACATCTTAGCTTTATCTCTTAGGGAATAAGGAAAAAATCTAAGTCGAATAACGTCATTTGACACACCGTTGTACTTAAATGTAGCACATTTTCTAGAAAACTTGCAAGATGTAAATTGAGATCCTTAAATGGTGTTCCTCTAAACTGATTATTTTGTATCATTTAGATTATAGCAGGTTTAATTTTAAATAAATTAGTCGCTACATGAGGGGTTTGTATACTTATATGAATTTTATGTGTTGTAGGCTTTGCGTAGTCCCTTAAAGTTCTTTATATATGATGATGTTCATTTCTAACAATTTGATTATCAAAATTATTTTGTGATGTGTTTGTCATTTCTTGAGTAAAGTGAAGTTACACCAAAACAAAGTAATTATCTTGGACAAAAATACAAAGTATATATATTAAAAACCAAGCTTACACAAAATTTAAACAAAAATACAAAGTATTTATATTAGACTTCTCCCCGAGCAAATCTTTTGAAGTTCCTTTGTTGTCTTCTTCCTCCAATACACACCAAAACAAGACTCTAACTCACACACCCACATAACACGCCAAGACTAGACTCTTACTACCACTACTCAAGACTCCCACCAACAACTCTCTCCTTTCGGCAGGCCAATGACTCTATTAAATTGAGCTCTCAAAATGACCAAGTGTCACTTAAAGCTCCTTTTCAAAATTGATCAAAATTCAATGTTAAAAGGTCCCAACCATTTATGGCGCCTAGGCGCCAACCTTCTAGAAGTCCTGGTAACTACCTGGCGCCTAGGCACCATGTCAACTTTTGCTCCATTTGACCTCATTTTGCTCCGATTTTGCTCCTTTTGCTCTTTAAGCTTCATCTTTTGTACCTGCAATCAAAAACATACAAAATACTTTTCATTAAAGCGTAATATTCATAAATATGAGTAAAAATGTATATATAAAAGTAGCATATTTTATGGCATATCACTTCTTCGGTGCCTGGCTGCTTGCAAACTGTGCCAAGAAAAGTCTTTGAAAGTCTGAAAATTTGCTTATACTTCCATTGGAAGCAAATTGAACCACCGCAGGGCTAACGTCCTCAAAGTGGTGAAGAACATTCGATACTTAAATGCGTCTGCGACTTTCAACAGGCATGTCGCGGATTCAAACTAGGTGAAGTGGTTGTTGGGATCTGACCAACCTCGATACGCCTCCAACTCCAGAAGCTTGAACTTCTCCGAGGGCTCATCTTCTGTGATATGGAGGGAGAAAGCATTCTTTGGCTAATTTGATGCCTCAGTGGACCTGAATCGCTACCGCTCCACTTGCGCAGATCAAGTGTTGTCTTGGTACTATGAGTCTTTAGCCCTCTCGAGACTGTTGTTTGGTTTACTGTCATTATGTCGACATTGCTTCCTGAGGAGGCTTGATATGGCCACGATGGTCCTCAGAACTTCCACATTCTGGTCCGACACCTGGTCTAGTTTTTGAGTCCTCATCTCTTGCAATCCTTGTTGCATTAGCTCCTCTAAGTTTTCTCCTGTACGTAATGTGTTGGCTACTTCCCTTTGACGACTATCTTCTCTTTAAGATCGTTGGACTCCTCTTTTTGTCGACATAATAACTCGACGCTCACAACACCTTTTAGGATATTGAATCCAAAAATGTCTGAGAGATACTCCTCAAGAAGAGAGTGCGAAAAATTGGAAGAGAGCAAGGAGCTTGGTAATGAACAGTAAAATCGCACAACCTTTATTCATGAAATGAGCCCTTATTTACAAAAATAGGGATGTAAAATTGCATTATATACCTCTCGAATGATAGGTTTGGCCAATACATAATTATAGGGCTGGGGGTCTGTAACGATGTCTGGCTGGATGAGTTCGGGTGCCCTAGGAGCTTGGAATGGCACCCGGCCAGATTTTCAACCGAGTGGCTATGCAGTGGGAGCATGAGGTTCGAGCACTTTTCGTTGTTCGCCCGACTTAGTTATGGAATGCCAACGGATTCGTCCGCGTGAGTTTTGCAACAATAGGGCTTTAGGAGGGTGGCCGAATTTTGTCCATCTTGGAACTATTTTTCTCCCAACCTCCAGGAGCCGGATGGATATATATGATCCCTTGAACTGTCTCTGGTAGGTCCCGAAACGCCATGTCATCTTTTCTATTGACTGTCTGATCTCTTTAAAATTCGTGCTGACATATTTTTTTTATTTACAATAACATATTCATTACTATGATGGCTTGAACGGAGAAAAAAATGAAAGATATTTTTAAAACAAGAATGCATTTAAATGAGAATTAATGAAGAAAAGATTTGGAACTCAAGCAAAAACAAATGAAAAAAAAAAAAATTGAAGCCCAATGCTAAGTATTATATCACATTGGATCATGAAAGAGCAGCTTGTGGTATGCACATCAAATTTGAAATAAAATAATAATAATGTTTGTTTAATTTCTTAGTGTCTTTAATGCCAACAATATGTTTTAGCTCTTTACCTTTACCTGAACAAATACTCGATCATTTATTTAATATTAGCCTATTTTTAATCATCTGTATTCTATAGTTTAAAACTATTTATAACAGCTTGAACTCAATATATATATATATATATAT